>VXBB01005458.1:0-62899 GCA_013399915.1 Illadopsis cleaveri | reverse complement strand
ATATTGAGCTACACATATTAAATATACAATTATATATTTTAATATATTATAGTAAATGTTATAATTGTAATATAATACATTATAATATATTATAATAAAATGTATTAAGCTACATATATTAAGTTACACATATTAAATATATATATACTAGGAGAACTGAAAAATGTAAACTTTTGCTTATTTTTTCACTTGTAGATGAATTATGTACAAAAGGGATAAAATGTATCACAGAAGAAGAGTCTTACTAGACTGAGACAATGCAGCAATTATTTCTACAATGTTTCTCAGCAACAATAGCTGCAAAAATACTGAGAAAAAAATCCCACAGTGGGTTGTGGGTTGGTTTTTTTTTTTTCATTCTGTGACTGAGTGCTTTTGCCAGATCACATTTTCCCCTGTGGATTAACTTTGAACTGCCAATTAAAAGTTATTGCTAAATCCTGTTACAGCAGAAAGCCTTCAGGCTCATACTGTTAAGATTTGGCCATTGCTCTTTCACATAATAGATTAAACTGCTGGGATTTTGCTAAATTACTTTCGTACATTTTGTAGAAAAGCCACATAGCCAGTATATATATTAGTATATTATATGAAAAGGTAGGAACTGTCTTAATTTCTGCTTATTTCATTCAATTGAAAACAAGGGGGGAGGGGCGTAAATTGGAATTGAGACAAGAGCAAATATTGTTCTTAACACATCGTCTTAATAGTGAAATAAAGTTTCCCTATCAATACAGTGATGACCTGGTTTCTTCAGCAAGAGCTTTACAGAATCCTGTCAGCCTATCCTACTTAGAAAACAAAATTGCTGAAATGTGTGACAAAGGTTAGATGACCTTTCCTACAAATTTTGGGCAAAGGAGACAGAATACTGCAATAACCCTGCTGTTTCTGACAGGCACACTCTGTGTGTCATTGCTCTGAGCAGGGACAAATTGAACATTATCTCAGAAGCCTCAGAAAGCTTTGTGGTAATGGTTGGCAGATGTTAGATTTTTTTTAATGTGGTCACTGTAGGATCATTAATTGCTTTAAAATCTGTGCGTCCAGCTAGGAACAGATCAAACAGGAAAGAGAAGTGAACCCACTGATATTTTAATTTGCCCAAGAGAAGAAAAAAACATTCTGCATCCATTAAAAAAACTACAAAATTGTTGCCAAAACCATCCATTCAGTCTAAGATAGGATGACCATAAAAATATATTCAGCCATAAATTGACGTCTGAGTTTTCATGTTTTAGCCCTGATCCTGTGATCTGGCTGAAAAGATTGAATATCTTGATTTCTGGAGAAATATGACTGCACCCATCATTTTCCTATCAAAAAGAGCGGAACAAGGGGTGCCTTTTTCAATGAGTAAAGATAGCCTGGAATAAAATATAAGTTGTGTTCAGCAAATGAATGGATTTTTCTATGCAGGGCACAGTGTCTTCTGGTTGATGAGTGACTTCTTCTTGCATGCATCACCTTGTTTTGAAGCCATCTTCATGGCATCAATCAAAAGAGGGTGTAGGCTGGCAAAAATCCTGCAGCATTCAGTTGTTTAGGTAGCAGGTCTGTGGTATTTCAGGAGCCTATTAAAAAGAGTAAAAGAAGTATTGAAAAGGAGTCCTTGACAACTGGTAGCAACAGCCACAGTGAGGATTTCTGAGGCTTTGGACTTCTCTGTCAGAGAAGATGGCTTTTAAAATGGAGCATTGAAAGTGCAAAAGATCAAGGGGCTATTGAAGTTTCTCATTAGGTGATGAGAAACATGGCACAGGACAAAGGAGGGCATGAAGACATCTGTCCTGCACAGGTATTTTAGTATGCTTGTCATTCCCCAGCCATCTCCACCATCCCTCTCCCCCTCCATCCCTTGACAGCAGATGTCCTTATCTTCTTTCATGGTGATATGTCACTTCAGAGGCTTGCAGTGTAAGTCAGCTCAACGCTGTAGAGGTCTCATTGGATGCTCATTGCCTTTACTAATTTGCATAAACTCATGTACTCTTTTGGGAGGGGTAAATATTGTTGCATTTATTTGACCTATAGCACTGCCAGCACACCCTGTGGATGCCATGCTTGAAGTCTCCTCTAACCATTTCTCTTCTCTGACATCAAGTGCTTGTAGCAGAAAACTTCACCTCTTTTACACATACCATTACAATCATTGGTTTATGGTCAGATAGACAATGCATCTGCTACTTTCCTTTTTTAATTAAATAAAGAATTTTGGCATGATGAGTCTAACAACTTGCAACTTCTAAATTGACAACAGCATTGATGATTCTTTTTTGATAAACTGGTCTATGGTCTTTCTGGTTGCTTCACACCAAGGGACAGCAGGGTTGGGTTTTTTTTTCTTGTTTCATTTTTTGGGGTTGTGGTTTTTGGTTTTTTATTCCCACTGGTTCCCAGCTATTGAATTCTGCTCAGCCCCAACAAAACTGTTATCTGTTAACATTGCTGTGGTGTTGCAGCTTGTAGCTCAGCCACTAGAGGTTTGGATCTGGGGAATGAGGTAGAGCCTTATTGATGCCTAATGCCACAGCTGGTCTGCAGTTCTCAGCAGCCTCACAGAGGTGGCCTACAGGGCAGTCTTTTCCAGCAGGATTAGAAGAAGTGGCATTGCTTTTCCCTGATTGATACAATGACTCCTGAGAAATGTTTAGTCAAGTATAAAGGAGAGGAGCTTGCTTATGTTTGGGTGCTCCCAGGCTGACCCAAAATCCGAGGCTTTGGATCTACTTGTGTAATATTTTCTTTTCTATTGTTCATGGGATAATTTGCTAAAAATCTCATTTTTTTTTACCTGTTATATATGAGACCAGGAGGACTTGAATCATACATTTTCATCCCAGTCCAGTGTCAGTAAGCCAGTACAGTTGCGTGACTTTTTGATTTGTGCATTTGTGATTATCATGTATTTGTTAATTACTGTGAAGGGAAGCAGAAATCCCATAGGGTGTGAGGCACAGCTGGGATGTATTTTGTGCTCTGCAAGGAGGAGCAGCAGGGCAAGTGCACTGAAGTGCAGTTCCAGCTGCACCATGTGGGAGCTGCTTTAGTGGGGATGTTGGGAAGTTTACTGGTTTGTTTGAAACTAAGTCAAAGCAGAAATATAAGTGTGGCATTTGGCACCAGACTCTTTTTCTTGAACATCATCAAAGGGCATTTATGGGTGATTTTTCCTCTGAAAGTGGTTCTCTTTCAGACAAGTAAAGAAATACAGCATTTTGTAATTGCTTGTCTTAGAAATGCATTTTTGTTATGACTGTAGTTTTATAAGTTTGCAATTTGCTTTTTGATCAGAACAGCTGGATTTGTTAAACTGCTTTGTGAAAACCATATTTAATTCATAGCACAAGCATAACAAATATTTGAGATTTTTCCATTTTCTTGGAAACAGCAGGTACAAGGTGGAAAAGGCCAAAAGATACACTATGTATAAATTAGAGAGATGATGCAACTATTCAGGATCTAGCTGACAAGCTACTACTGCTCTTAAACTACATCCTCTCAAGTCAGACATTAATCATAGTCTATAGACATATGCATAATTGAGGCAATATTTCTTCACCTGTAGAGACATCATCCAATAATTACATGATTATGTAGGAGCCATTTTAGTGTTTGCATGCCTGTTTCTAGTGCTTTATCTTTACAAACTGTGTCTGTTAATTTTGGTCTCTAGTTTAATTCCTGGTACAATTCATGCTATGAAAGCTACCATAAATTCCACAAAATTGTGGAGATCTCACGATGAATGAGTAATTTAGAAATTTGCATTAATCAGTCTAATCAGAGTTCTGGAGGCAGAAATATTTGTCAAAGCAGTATCACGTATGATCAGTAATGTTGATCATCAGTCATATTCACTCAAAGCACTTTTGAATCTTTGCCATTTGTATTTAGGAATGTATACAGAAAGATTTGTGGTTAAGGGGCTGTTTAGAGCAAAAATAGTTTCTACCTGTTTGGTAGCTCCAGCAATATGTTTTTGTTTACATTTTCAAGGACAAAATGTATCTTTGTAAATCACTGTTAATTATCTTCTAATTTCCTTATTAGGTAATTAATCTTTCTCTGTCTCACCAGTAGCAGGTAGAATTTTACCATTCACCAGTTGTGAATGGCCAGGGGCCAATTACAGAGCTTTGAGTATAAATATCACTGCAATTGGAAAAAAACCCCAAATTAAGCCTTGGAATATGTATGGACAGACAGCTGAGTGCCTCAAAGCTAGAGTTTCTGAAAATTGGCGAGGTAGGGACAGGCAGAGACACTTCAGTGGTGCTTCCATGAAAAATGAGACAGCTGAACATGCTCTTTAATGGGCACATGAAAATTTATTAGGAGAGCCTTAAATATCCTTAAACATGGCTCAAGTTTCAGCCAAGGACCTGACTTTTTCAACAATAGGCTCAGTCTCTTTCAATCTGTTGAAAGAGCGAGCCCCTCTGGTCGTTGTTGGTTTGGGATTTTTTTGTTTGTGTTTGGTTTTTTGGGTTGTTTGTTTGTTTGTTTTTTTTTTGGTTTTTTTGTGCTGGTGTTTTATTCTCGCTTTTATAATTTTTTTTTTTTTTTAATTTTTTTTTTAATTTTATTTGGCAGTCTTGTGCTTGTATGCCCTTACTTCATTTACTTTAAAATTTTGTAGTGCACTGACTGGGGCTAGTTTAATATAGAAAGCAGTGTCTCACACAGCAAATATAATTTCTCGTGGAAATTCTTTTTCCTGGAGTGTTACACTAAGAAGCTCAGAAGCACAGGAGAAAATGTACTCAACTATGGCTGGTAGTGGACAGTTATCTTTTATCTGAACTGGACAAACTCACTGCCCACAAATGGCTCTTCATGCAGGAGACTGTGAGAGGCTCTGGCAGAGCAGGGAACCAAGGGGGGTTTCAGTAAGCATGTGGGGAAATAGGGGTCTGTTTGTAGATCCCCACCTCCTCCTGCAATGAGTATTGCATCCAGCTGCTCCTCAGACTGTTAAGTGTCTGACCGGGAATGCCTCACTGCTCCCTGAGGAATTTTACATAACGGTCTGGCTGGTCAGCTGAGGGGTGAGTGTCAGTCAGCCAAGTGCTCTGGCTGTTCTCATGTGTGATGGGGTCTGGCCCTCGCCTGGCATGCTTATGATATATTTTCAGGTGGTGGCTTTCAGAGATGGGGTGAAGAATAAATTTTTCATGAGTCACTTGATAAAATAAGGACCTATATTAGCTTTGAAAGCTGACCTTGTGAATTGATAAGGAGATACCTGTTTCTGCCTAAACCCTTGGAGAGAGCAGATTAGGTTCTGGTCCTTAGACACCGTGACATTTCAGAAACATTTGCCATTGGTGCCAAGATGAAATAAAGAATTCAGAAATAAGAGGCATCATGAAGATTCCCTAAAGGACACTCTCGTGGTTGTGCTGAGCTTGGCCTCGAGATACACAGACTTCATATCTGTGTCTCCCAAGAGCCATAAACCTACTGGCTACTGGGAGCCCATTCCCTTCTCATATTGGGTTCACATGCTCAGGGAGTGCCTGACCCAAATACTGAGCTGCTTTGGGTACCCCAGCTAATCCTGTGGATGTACTGTGGTCCATCATTTGCCTTGCCTAACTTTGAAGCCACGACTGGTTTCAGCAGGGACCGGACTAGGCAATCTGCAAATGTCTTTCCAACCTGGACTGTTCTTGATTCTGTGTTCTCCTTCAGAGTGGGGCTTCAGGTGGCTTCTGATCTTCCAGAGAAGAAAGAAACTTCAAGCTTCATCTGACCCACAGGAAATTAGTGCCATGACCACAGGCTGACAAGTACCCTTTTTTCTGAGAGATACACAGAAACTGCTATGGTCAACCAGTTTGCAGAAATTGGTATAGTTCCAACAGCTTGTAGTGGTACATATCAGCAGTAGACTATCCAACATCAAGTCAAATGCAAGTCTGGTGGGACATTCAAATACAAATCTAGTTTTGGACCAGATATTTTAACCCAGCTTCCCTCTATTTCCAAGAAACCCTCAGTCTTCCTGATACTTTAGAGTCCTTCCTTTTGGTTTGTTTTTAATCAGAATGTTTGCAATCGTCTAGGAAAAACTTTATTCTAATAAAATATCATTTACAATGAAGTGTCATGGGTCAGGAGTTCCTTGCAGCAGAAAGTTTTGGATAGTTGGTATTTTCATGGGTTCAGTGGGTGTCTGGATGTGTTTGTGCCTTGGAAGTCCAATGGGCTGTGGAGAGCAAAACTACCTGCTCAGGAGCTGCAAGTCTCTGTAGACTGGAGGAGGCAGGATATGGGATTTAGGGCACAGGGGATGTAGCTCTGAGCTGTTCTGGGATGGTCAGTCTCTAAGTATGGCCTTGGATGTCTATGAGCAGGTTTGCTGAGTAGTGGCTCAACTTTAATCTTGTGCATTTAGGCAGCAGTGCTGTGGTTTTTCCACAGACCACATCCTCACATGATCACGTATCCTAATGACTGTCTTACAGTGTAATGTACGTGTCTTGGAGTAGAAATATTTTTGCAAATATTTCAGCAGAGGAAGGGAATGAAAGGAGAGTTTCTTGTGTCAGGCTGTATTTGTTGTTTTGTTCGGCTGCAGGCTTTTAAGTTCATATGCAAGTTTGGGCAGCAGCTAGTGCATCATGCTTGTACCTGCCTCCAAGCAATTTTCCTAGCTGAGTAAAAATAAAAAACAGGAAATGGATGGAATTTAAAACAAGTAAATGTGAATTTAGACTCAGAGAAGCATCTTTGAAAACAGAGATATAACAATCACAAATAACACAACCGCTTAGAGTTAGAACTCCTATTTAAGAATCTAAGGGCTGTTGCTCTACATCTGTAACTTTGGTGACCTGTGATGCATTAGCATTTCACGTCAGGCTGTTAGGGAGCATTCCCTTCCTCCTGAGCATTTTTATTCTGAAGAAGGAAGCTGAGTAATTTCAGTGAACAATATGGGCTTTGATATCAATGAATAATCTAATGTGGGTTTTTTAAAGTACCATGTGGTAAAGAATTTTCTTTTTGTCCTGGTACATTGTCCTTGTTAGCTCCCCAAACCCACTAAGCAGTGAACTTTTTCACACCATCCATGGCAGTTTTATCTGGATCTGCCAGAGGGGACAGGATGACTTGTTTCAATCCATCCTCAAGGACAGTTATTCATGAGTTCTTAACTAATGGTGTCTATAGTTGCAAGTTTGTCTTTGCAGTTTTTTCTCTTTGGGATGTGGATGCTAATCTTTCACACATTTTCCTTTCCTCCATTTTGTATGACTACTCATGGATGCCAGTTCCAGTCCTACTGGGCACATTGGAAGGTGGGTTAGCAGTGTATGTCCAAACCGAATCCACAGCATCCCCCAGTGCTGTGCTTTAGTTTGTGTGGGGGAACAGTCTCAGAGTGCAGAAACTTTACTTGCAGCTGAGATTTAACCAAGAGATGTGCTCTCACCATGGCTGGGTCAATGGGACTACAAATGGGGCAGTCTACACTAAACCTTTCTGAGATGTAAAGAGTGTACAGTTTAGGTCTTCAGCACAAGTACTTCACCCAATAGATTCATTCCACACCAATTACTAACACAGCTGTAGCCACAGATGGCTCAGGGAGTACTCTTGTCTTCTTTTATTACTACTTGGAGCAATAAAGGCTGTGCAGGGTGATAAATGAGATATGGTAATATGCTTCTGTTCCTGACTCCTCCTGGTCTTTTTCCAGCCCAGAACAAATGATGTACTTCTCTCTTTATCAGGTCAGTTGTCTAATATCTCTTTTTGGCCACGTTGAAAGCAAATTTTGCTTCCCTTTTGCACTCTCTGTGTGTGATGCACCCAAATGCAGGTGATGTTTCAACTCCTAATCAAAAGTCTCTGAAACCATGAAACCGGGTGAACTTTGCTTTGCAGTGGCACTTGTTGCTTTATCTAGAGGCCAGAGAGTCTCTCAATAATCTAAATAGCAACTGGTCATCAAAAAACTAGAATAACTTTAAAAACAATCACACCTAACTTGGTCTGGTGTTGAGCAAGGAGCTGATGTATCAGAAAACACTCCTCATACAGAAGACTCTCCTCATACACTTCTTTTTCTGTTTTCAAGGAAATTCTCAGCAGATAGGTACTAATTTGTGCATCACTTGGTCACTTCTTTCTAGCCAGCATGGGACATCTTTGGTGTTGTGTGCCTACATGCTAGCGCCCATATGTGCCCAATATATAAAGGTTTTAACTTCAGAGTATTTATCTTTATAAAGGCTGTGTGGTCATTAATGCCATGAGAATACACTTTTCTGCTAACATTTTCTCTGCAGATTTCACAATCAGGATCAGAATCAGAATCAGAATCATTAGGTTGGAAGAGACCTCATTAGGCTGGAAGAGTATTTCATACTTTATTTCATACTTTGTCCTTTTCTTGTCTTGGACATAGAGGCTGTTCAAGTGCTAGAAGCTGTGTATTTGGTAAGCTAAGTGGTAAGGAAAACATCCTGAGTTACATGCCTGATAAGATCCTGATGACACTCCTGCATTTACTGAAGATTATATGACTGAGGATGTCAGCAGTCACTCTTTTTTCTCCATTCCCTCTGACTGTTCCTCCTAGCACCTCTTTGCATCTCTTTCTTACCGTACTGTTTATAGCTTAAGTGAGCTTAAGACTCAACTCTGTAATGACACACATGCTTCAGCTTCACTAACTTAAATGGTCCAAATTAAACCAATTCATTTGCATGCATGCAGAAAATACAATGAAGCTTAGTGGTATTAGTGTAAAACCATTCTCCCTTGTCCTATCTCTGCTTTGTGTAAAAAGTCCCTTTCCATGTATTTTATAAGCTCTCTTTAAGTAGTAGAAGGTACTATAAGTCTCTTCAAAGCCTTCTCTTCTGTAGGCTGAACAACCCCAACTGTTGCAGGCTGTCTTCAGAGGAGAGCTGCTCCAGCAGCAGAGCATTTTTCTGACACTCCTCTGGACTTGCTCCAAGAGGCCCACCTCTGTCTTGTACTGGGGACCCCAGAGCTGGATGCAGCACTGCAGGTGGAGTCTCACCAGAGCAAAGGAGAGGGGCAGAATCCCCTCCCTTGACCTGCTGCCCATGCTGATTTTGATGCAGCCCAGGACATAATTGGCTTTCTGGGCTGTGAATGCAAATTTCTGGGTCATGTCCAGCTTTTTGTCCACCAGAATTTGCAAGTCCTTCTCCATAAGGCTTGCTTCCAATGACTACTTCTCCCAGTCTGTCCTCATATCTGGGACTGCTCTGATCCAGGTGCTGCACCTTACACTTGGATTTGTTTAACTTCATGAGGTTCTTATGGCCCACTTCTCAGACTTTGTCCAGGTTCCCCTGGATGACATCACTTCCATTTGCTGTGTCACCTGCACTGCTCAACTTTGTGCCATCTCCAGACCTCCTGAGGGAAAACTCGATCTCATTGCCATTGAAAGGAACATTAAAGTGCAAAAGATGTTATAGTTACATGAGAAAGTAGATTGCCATGAGCTTTTTACTCATACTCTGAGTGTTAAAAGGAAGAAAAGCCACTCTACTTTCCTTTTCCAGAATCCCTTATTATGCTACACAGAGAATTAAAACCACAGCAAAAGTCAGTGACATCCTCTGCAAGGCTGTTGGGCAGTCCCTGCATGAGCTGCAGTAAAGCATCTGTGCATGTGTGGATGCTGGTTGTGACCCCACCTGGGCATGCCTGAGGGTCCCACCAAGCCCAGAAGGCTCCCTTTGGGCACAAGGGTCTCTTTTACCAGCTTCTGAAGTGAAACAGGGCCTGAGGCCTTTCAGTTTTGAAAGAAGATTTGGCCTGACAGGAGGAGCACATAACCCAGTCCCTCTCTGGCATGACCTATTGGAAAGCATTTCTGCTGGTTCATCATCTAGGGGCCGGGAGGGGATGCTGTAGGCATCATCATCATCATCATCATCATCATCATCATCATCATCATCATCATCATCATCATCATCATCATTATTATCATCAGCTTCTTCCTCTCCAGGGAGGGTGAATGAGCCAATCCACTGGGGCTGGAATCATGAGAGTCAGTGACCCAGAGACATCCCATTGGGCACAGGGGCTCAAAGGGAAAGAGCAGAGTCATTCCTCTCCTTCCTTGGAGGGTTCATTTTGAGAGTCTTTTACTGCTAGAAAATCCAATTAAAATACAATGTCTGGCTAAACTTGGTATCTTCATCACAAAAGAATAATAAGCTCTCTGCATTTTGTGTGTCTCTCAGCTAATGAGTTCTACCTTTTTATAGAAAAATTCTAAAGACAGATTTTTATTATCTTTTTTTATTATTATTATTAAGAAAGGGGGAAAAAAAGGATAGTCTGAATACAGTACCTCTCAGACATTCAGCCCATGTCAAGGGCTGACAAAGCATGTAGAGTGTGATTACAGCTTCCCATTTCATTACTGAGTGGCTCTATAAATAATAGTATTCAATGAAAATTGCTGGCAGAAGCATTGCTTTTAAAACATGAAAAAGTACAAAAACCTCCCTCAATAACTAAATGCTTTTTTTTCACCTAAGCCTCCTAAGGCTTTCTAGGTCCAAAAGGAACAGATTACTGTAAGGATTTTTGAAACAACTTTGCTGTGATAACCATTTCTGTTTTCCCTCATCGCTATCAAAGATCTGCAAAGCTAAGGTCTAAAAAACCAAATTCCAGTTGATACTGAGACTGATTTACTTCCTGAGCTGGAAAATTAACCTCAAATGAATTTGAGATCATGGACCAAAAGCAAATCTATACAGCTGGACTTTCATAGCATTTGGGGCTTGAGGAGAATCTTGACTCCATCTCTCACATTCTTATCGCACATTTGCACATTTCAGCCAGTTTTCCAAGTGTTGGACTGAGAGTCATGCCTTGTCTAAGCAGATGTCCCACTGATGCCTGCAGTCCAGAAGACATTGCCAGGCTGCCGTCCCCAGTAGTTTGTTTCAGTACCCAATCAGCGCGATGACTTAAAAGAAAATAAAAATAAAAATCAGACTGTATCTCCTGTTTGAATTTATTTGGCATCAGCTTCTAGCCTTCACTTTGTGTCATGCCTTTTTCACTAAGTTCAAGAGCATTTTAGAACGAGATACTTTGTGAAGGTGGCCCAGTAACTGGCCCATTGCTACAACCTTTTTTTCCTTCGTTTGAAAAATGGGAGCAGCTGGAATATCTTCAATCTCTCTTGTGGTATGGTATTTTTCAAACTCTTGAATTATTTTCATGGAGGTGTTCGTTTTTTGTTTGTTTTTTCCTATACTGCCTCCTTCCTTACAAATTCTATTCCAAAAGGGGACCCCGGAACTTTAGCCAGAACTTGATGGGTAACTAATTCTTACATGGAAGGAAAAAAAAAATCTCAATTCCTACCCACTTACACCTTCAGGGATTGTATTCGTCCTTTCGCTATGTGGTGCAGGAGATTGTAGCCTTGCTTTGTCTGTTTAGTGCCGGGCAATTTTGCAGGGCCACAGCTCTTTGGTATACAGATTCATTTTTAATTCTTTTTCTGTAAATAGACTTCAGTCCTTGCTCCCTGGACTTATTATTTGCATGGGTCTGTTTGCAGAGATGTTTTCTCTGAACAGGCCCAGAAGATTGCCTTAAAAACAGTTTACATCCATAAAAATGCAAATGACATTTCTGCCCATTAAGCAAAGGTATCTTAATAACTTTGGGGCATGTAACCCCAAACTGAAGGAGTCTGTGCTTTCAAAGAGAAACTTCTCACACTAGTTCCAGCAATACTGGGGCTAAACAGTTGTTACTGTTTTTTCTTAAATTTTGAAAGGAAGAAAGTTATGTTTTCTTTTACAAATGGGCCCCCTATGTTTATCAGTCATTCACACATTGTAGACAGCTTTTCCCCTCTTCATGTGTATTGGTTTTGTTTAGCCACATATTATACTCTGCTGTAGAAATTAACCCAGAGCTCCAACTTTTTTGCTTTAATGAAACATTAATGAAACATAATGTTAGATGAGAAACTAATTAATTTTGTTGGTAATCAGATTATTCTGTGTTCACCTGCAGACTGCTTTAAAGTACCTCCCCCCCCACCCAAAAAAACAAACAAAAAAAGAATTATCATTTTGGATGCAACACATTTCATGAACCCTTTCAAAGAATTTTGGACTGTACCAACCAATACAGTAGTTGAACTGCAATTCTGAGCATCAAAGAAACTCGATTTACTTTCAAATAACTGATATTTTGTCTTAAAATACAGACTACTTCGCTGTCAGAAGAAGTTTATAATTTAGAATTCTTTGTTGCTCTGTTAACTCAGAACTATTTCTGCTATGAGGAAATTTTTGTGTATTTTGATAAATCCAAAGAAGCCTATTTTATCTAACAATTATCCATACTCTAGCAGTAGTTGTGTATGAAGCAAAAGAGACAAATATGTGCGGTTTGATGTGAAATTCATACATATCTTTGAATAATACATAGTATCTTCGGATCTCCTGAAGAGTGATACGTGATTAAATTAAAGACTTTGGGATGCACAAAATTGTCTAGTCATTGTCTTCCACTTTCTTATCGCTGCTAGGGTAAGATTTCCAGATTGTACCAGACAAAGAAAAATCAGTATTCTGTGAACTTTAGATAGATCAATTTATCTTTTTGAAGATAATAGTCCTTATTCCCACCAACTCTGGCATTCATTTACACCACTTTGACTGTGAAAATAGGATTTATAGTGAGTGCAAATATAGCTAGCTCTAGGCTCATGGTTGGGAGTAAAGCCATTAGCGTGAATATCAGGCCCTACAGTTTTATCTCATTTCCTCTTATTTGTACCTGTATCCCACAGTGGGAATAGGGTGTAATCTCCAGAATATAAGGATAGGGACCAAGAGCAGAGTAATACCAGTTATCACACGACAAGGTGATAGTTTGTTCCAGCCCTCTGTTGAGCTCCACGACCTGCAAGTTATATTTTTCAGGGGCTATATTTCAACAGGTATTTTTAAAGGGGTAGTGTGATGATGGAGGGCTAGAGCTAGAGATAAAACAAACTCATCCAAACTTTTCAAAAGCCCAGAGCTGTCTGTGCCTGCAGGTCTGCCCTAACATGAGATGTTCACAATGTTCATGCATGCTCAGGACAACTTGCTGGCAGCTGGTGTGCTGCCCTGCACCACAGCCAGAGCCACTGTGGGGTGTTTTCACTTCCACCTGAACTGTTAGAGGCCAAAAAGCTTTGATCAGCATAAATAAAGAAAGGGAAAGGTGGGTGAATGTCTTCTTCCCCATTCTGTTTAGCTGCCACTTACTCTGTTGGTGGATGGTAAGGTTTTGATTGTGTAAGGCTGTCATGTCACGTTGGACTTAGCGTCTGAAAGCCAAAAATACTCGAGGGGCTGGAGGATCATGTGGCTGTTCTTCCAGCCAAGTTTCCCTCAGATCTTTAAGCAGCTGCTTCAGAAATGCATTCTTGCAGCAGACCTGGAGACTCGGAATGACAGGCGGAAGGGGCTGGCTAATGACGCTGCTGTGCAGTGAACTTTCTGCCCAGGAATGCACTGTCTCCCGTGAGCGCCAGCTAACACAATCGCTCGCTGGGGGTGGCTTCCTTGAGATAATCTGAACAGAGAGGCCACCCTCATTCCCCATTTCAGGAAAACACACTCAGGTGTGCTCTCACATGTAAGCTGAGCATCTTGATGAGCAGAGGTTTGTTCCTGTTCCTATAATAATGTATTTCCTCAAAGTATCAAAATAATTTATAGCTTTCCTGAATGAAATCTGATGGAAAAATGTTATTTGGCAGACAAGGTACACCTTAACCCTGAGACAAGCTTAAATGTATAGTAAAACAGGGAATAGAAAATTTCATCCTGTCTCCAGCAGCTGCTAGGCTGTGGCTTCACCCCCTCCTCTTAAATGCTTAAAGTAATCCCCAGTTGCTGAACATTTAAATTACTTCAACACTTCAGAGATTTTATTGCTCTTCCTATTTGCTGTAGTATGAAAGTTCTGCTTCTGTGCTAAATTTGAAGCACCTTCTTCCCAGGGATACCTAAATAAAATAATTCACACTTCACCTAAATAAAATAATCACATTCCCATCAACATGAGAAGAGTGTTTCCCATGGGTGAGGGAGGAGGAGAACATTGTGGTAGGCAGGGAGCAGTCACAGAAAGTGGAAATATATTGAGTCTTAGCTACTCATACTGAGGATTGGGTCTGCTCAGGTATCCTTCCTTTCTCACATTTCCTCTGCTCATGCTGTCAGCTTACCAACATGAAGGGTGCAGGTTCTCTGTGTAATTTTGACCTTCTGGCCCTAAGATTTCACCACTTAGGCTTCCCCTTTGAGTTTTGAACTTGGACAATTTTTTTTTGTAACCAAACTTCATCCACAATCTAAGCATTTCAAGCCTCTGTTTTACATCTTTGAAAGTCTCAGTCCAAAGCTGAGTGAAGTCAGTGGAAGGACTCTCCCTAACCTCAGTGTATTTTGGATAAAGCCCTAAGGCAAGGCTCACATTCCATACATTTTAGCTTGGATTTGGATTTTCATAAGCTTTAACTCTGCAGAAAGCTGCCAGTTTCACAAATCTACATCCCATAGTATGTGTTTTCAGCTTCTTGGTTTTGTAAGAATGCTTTAAAGCTGAGAGAGGAGTTAATGAATTTGTCAGGACTACAACACAAACCAGTGACCTCAACAGCACGCTAGTTTTCATTGAGGATGCTGTGTTTCCTTCTCTTGCATGAACATTTGCGTCTAAGAAATATGAATGTACATAAAAGCAGGTTCATTCGCAGCAAGGGAGGTAAAAAGCTCTGTTCAGCAGGAGGGTGCAAAGAGAGTGCCCAAATCCAGAAAAGAAAGATCTAAATGTGTCATTTTCACCCTTGCTTGCTCAATGTAGGCTCGGTCTGTTTTCAATGTATACCAGAACAGGTTATTAGAATACCACTGAAATTTCTAATCCAAACAGACTTATTATCTCAATTGGGTCTGACCCCTTCCTGGCTAAAATCAAAGCAAAATTTGGTAGGAACAGAACCAAATCCCTTTGGCTGTCTGGAAAGAAAAAGCACTACTCATGCCTGAAATCCAGCTACATCCATTTACAGAGTCACTGTCTGTCTCCTGGAATGCTTTTTTGTATTTTTTCCCCATGACTGTCTCCAAGAATATTATTTTTGTATTCATTGCAAAAATAAATATAAAACAGGAAATAGTTTTGTTTTGTGGTGATAATTTCTGAATATAGCCATGAAACTGTTTAGTAGAGAAGGAAATAATTTTTAAAATAGATAAAGCAATTTTTTTTTACAGTAAAGAAAACCTGCAACATTTTTTGAGCATTGAATATGGAAATAAATCTATCTAAAATACTTATCGCCCTTAATGCCCTCTCTTTGGTTTAATTATCTTGTATGTATTATGGTCAGTGTCAACAAATCATGTTATTTTTACCTGCAATAAAGTAAAAACTCCAGCCATATTATCAGGCTATGGAAATTTTACACTAATTTTCAAAAGTATAATTATATAATCAAAAGTAGCATGAGGCTTTATTTACCACTTGAAATAGTTGCTGCACCAATGGGCATTTCCCAAACCAAAGCCCTGGTAACACTAGGCAAAGAGGACAGCTGAAAACTTCAAGTCTATTCCACTGTTACCTCCATTTGCACCTGGGTCTTCCAGGAAAAAAATCTCATTCTGCTTTGCTGCATGTTTTCAATAAAGGAGAAACCAGCAATATCGTGAACTCTACTCTTCTGCACCTGTTGGCAGCATCTTTTTTCCATTGTACAGCTGCCAAGGCATATGGAGGCTCTAATTCCTTTGTGCAAAAAAGACTCGTTTTCATCACCTTTTCTACGAAGTAAATTCAGGCTAAAAGCAGACAGGAGCAATGTGACATGAACCCTTATTGTGTATCAGTATTCTAGCTGCTGCAGCAATTTCAAGCACCTGCAGTTTATCAAGTTAAGCATAAGAACAATTGATATTGTGGGAATAACAATCATCTAAGCATGCCATTCAGGAGGCAGTAACACATTTTTTCCTTGCACTTTTTTTTAGGAGCTTGGTGTTCAGCTTGAATGTCTGAAGAATAATTTGTTATGAACATGTAATATTTATTAGAAAATATTCATTAGAAAAATAAAGCTAAGAAACACCTCCTGCCCCTGGAGATATTCCTTTTCCATTTGGTATCTAGATTTTTTATTTCTGAAACAAAGCAGAAATTAACCAAGCTTATTTTAACAATTTGAAAATACAATGTCAGCTAATCAACTTCTTCCTACTGTCTTGCTCATAACTAAAAAAAGGAAGCTATAAATACCTTCATATGCACCAATTAACAGGACAGAACACTGCTATATACTTAGTCTGACATCCCTAAAATAAAATATCATCAGTCTGTACTAATCAATAAAGACCTGTTGGAAGATATTGAAGATTTCAAAGTACTGAAATATTTCAGAGACTGAAGACCCTCACAGAGGCTGCGGGGTTGGGCATTTCTTGCCTGTCTCTACCTTGAGACCTTGGCAGTTACCCACAGAAGCTCTTCAACGTGAGCTAAGAATATGAGATCTCATTGTCTTCCCATGACCATGTAAGGAAAGGTTATGAAGTGCAAAAGAGAAGTAGTATAAGGCTCTCAAAAGTCCTCTAGCAGAGTTAGAGTGTTGAAGTTTTATTCATGAGTGTGAATCATTTCACATACTTGCACGGAAGTGCCATGAAAGGCCCTGGACACCTCAGTGGGCTATTTATCTTTCTTGAGATATGGTATATTTACCTCATTTTTAAGAGAATACAGAAACATTAACTTTATGGCATAAAAAACATAGCTTAGGAGAGGAAAAAAACCTTCTCTGGGTTTACACTTGTGTCATGATAGGAAGTAGACTGAGTCTTTTTTCCTTTCATAACTTCCTGATTTCTAAGCATCTTTTAATCAGAGTAAACTGCACATGCTGTAGAGTCTCCAGCTATATTTTGCAAGTGACCACTACTGTCTGTGTCTCTGTCTTTTTTTTCCCAAAGCAAGACCTAAATCCAAAAAAGTCTATTTCAAAGTTACACCATTCTCCTTCTGACACAGCATACTTTTAACACAGCCCCCTGAATCTCTGGGTCCATAAACTGTAGTTTATAGTATTTAGCTGCTTTTCTTTCCTATTTGTCTTAAGTTGTGGGCAATGTTTTTGTTCCAGTGAAGGTGCCTCACAGATCCTGTGCATAGATGGTGCAACTACCACATCTGAATAGCTCCGGCAGAACAGGTTCAGTGGCTTGTTGTGTTAAAAGTGATGTCCACCCTCCCTCTCCCTTTACTTGCTCAGCTTACCAGCAAGAAATCTACTTCAGTGTATGCACTGGCTCAGTGACGTGACAGCATTCAGTAATCTTCAAAAGACCATGCCCCTGAGCTGGTCCCAGTAACTGGTTTACTTGATGTTGCAAGTTTTAAGTTCCCACTGACTCCAGTTAAACTAGTGACATTTCTGGAAATTAGGTCCCCAAAGCTGAGATGTCTTTACAACACATCTCCCCCAGACCTCCAGGCCTTTTGTTGGTCATGTAGAATACCTTAAACCATGGTGCACTGACCCCGTCTCAGGCCAGTTGGATGGAGGCTGGGTGGTCAGTGCCTGTCTCCCTCCCTGGGGTCTACAGGGACCTAGGAGATAAAGGTGATGGTGAAAGGGAGGATAACCTTAGAATGTATTGCAATTTGTTTATCTGTATCTGATTAGACACTTTAAAAGTCTATTTATATTAATGGGTTTTGTAGTGACCTCTTTGGCAGATGTAATAAGAAAAGAAAAAGGAAATTACTGTTTTATCTGGATTTTATCTGGATTCTATCTGGATTTTTTTCTTTGGCTTGTTTGATTGTCATTATTCCTACAGTGTTCCCTGCTCCTAAAGTCCAGGCTGTTAGCTCTTCACTTACATTCTCCCCTCAGCAAAGGTTTCTTCTAAAGGACTCCTCAAACCAACTCTTTAAACTAAATACTGAACAAGACCTGGTCACTGGGACATAGACACTGAGGGATAGAGGGTTTTCTTTAGAAAAAAAAAACCAAAAAAAAAAATCCCCAAAACCAACCCCAAAAATCCTAATTTATGGGGATCTTTTGCATAGCGCAATTCTTAAATGTGGAAATCAATCTTTGAACAGGATGATCTCTTAATATCCAATGGATGGTGGGAACCTCTACCATCTTCTGTTGAACAAGAAGAGACTCCTTAAAAAGTAAAAATCACCTGGATCACTGTGTCCAGTTCTGGGGCCTCCAGCATTAGAAGGACATAGACCTCCTGGACTCCAGAGAAGGGCCATGAAGATGCTCCATGGAGCTGGAGGGCTGGAGCACATCTCCAATGGAGACAGGCTGAGAGTGCTGGTATTGCTGTATTTGGAGAAAAGAAGGCTCTGAGTAGACCTAATAGCAATTTCCAGTACCCAAAGGAGCTACAAAGGAGTTGGAGAGGGACTTTGTATTAGTACATGTGGAGATAGAACAACGGGGAATGGCTTCAAACTGAGAGTAAGTTTAGATAAGAGGAAGAAATTCTTTATTATGAGAGTGTTGAGGCACTGGAACAGATTGCCCAAAGAATCTGTGGGTGCCCCATCCCTGGCAATGTTCAAGGCCAGGTTGGATGGGGCTTTGAGCAACCTGGTCTAGTGGAAGGTGCCCCTGACCATGAGAGGGGCTTAGAACTAGATGTTCTTAATGATGTCCCTTCCAATCCAAACTGATCTGTGATTCAGATCAAATGAGTCTATCTATGAAATTCTTGAGGTCTGGCTGGCCTGACTGCAGCAGCTTGTGTGTGAGCCACTGCTGTCAGTTCCCTGTAGGATATAGGCAGCCTGCTTCCCCTTGCACCTGCACACAAAGGCATGCTCTGTCAGACCATTCCCGTGCCTGCAGAAGCAGCTCCTGCTGACTGATTACAGATGTTTTACACACGTACCATTAGGCGGATGCTGCAGTCACCCCCTGGCCCGGGGGCACGGACACTCCTCTGACACCTGGCTTTAAAAGTTGGACTCGCCTGTAAGGAGGTTTTTTTCCCTGGGAAAACCGACTTGTGGCCTGCGGTCAGGCAGCCGGCAGGCGGCAGCCTGTGCCTGCGTATGGCTTGCGGGAGGTTTTGCCACACTGAGCAACCTGGTCTGGAGGGGAGTTTGTTGTTGTTTGGTTTTTTTGTTTGGTTTGGTTTTTTTGTTTGTTTTCTTCTTGCAAATTGTCTCCCCTCTTAAGCTGTTTGAATCATTCTGTATAACAAGCCCCTGAACTCCGTCCATGCACTCTGTCAAAGCCTTCAGCTTCCCTCACTGTCTCTCTGATGTACACCCACTTATTCTAACCCCCATCCCAATTTACACATTCCTGTCCCTCCTCAGGGCTCTCTAGCCCAGCCACCACCTCACTGCAGTGAGGGACCTACATCCTGCAAGGCCTCTACTCCCATGCCTCCCTGAATTCTGTAGGAGTCTAGGGAATGCCAGTCCCCAGAAGGCAAGGCCATGTCTCCAGGCTCAGCAGCTGCTGGATTACAGCAGCATCAGGAGACTGGGAACTTCACCCTTTGCAGAGGCCAAGTTTGGCTCTGAGCACAGCAAGATTTGTCCTGTGTCCTGTTTCACTCAGAGTCCTCAGGTGGAGCTGTGGTGCTGGATCCCCATCAGCCCTGTGTGCAGCCCAGGCACTAATGAAGCCAAGGCCTCTTGTGTGCACCAGGGGCTGCTGCCTTAACACAGCAGCAGGGTCTGAGCAGCAGGGTCTGAGCAGTGAGGCCTGCTCTTGCTGAGCTGGGAAGTCTCTAAGGGCATTGTTCCAGCGCAGGCTGCCTCCCAGCTGCAGGAAGGCACTAAAGTGCAGCAAAGACCATCCTGCCCTGAAATCTAGGGTCTTCTGCTGAAGTCGTCAAGATGCTGCAGCTGGGTCCCTTTTTTATTTTTCTGGACACTTGAATGTCCATCCCAGATCAACAGCATGGAATGTGAGGTCCTAGGGAATGGCTCCATGCTGCCCCACAACCAGTAGGTCTCACAATCTAGTGCACAGATTTGGGAAATAAACCGCTCTCAGGCAAACACCCTCCTTTTGACTAAAGAAATGCAGCAACTTGCTGAAAGCTGTTGTGCCAGTTTGCAAGTGTGGTATTTGAAACATTTTAAAACCCAGTGAGGGAGAGAACACAAGGTATCAGGGCTTGAAGGGATGAGTGTGCCTGGAAGCCACCACCAGGGAGCAGCTCTCTTGAGGGCAGTTTGAAACCATTTCTTACTGGGCATACTGATGGAGACAAAGCTTCTTATAGCCCATCACTCTGTTTCCACCTGCTAAATAGCCCTCCCTGCAGCCCTGGAGCAAGAATTCGTGGGGAACAAAAGTGGAGAGTCTTAGACAGGAATCTTAGTCAGGAATTTCATGAAGTCTTATTTGTATGTTTGGTGCATAATGAGAAAGGTTTACCCTCACTGTTTCTCTTGCCACTGGTGGATGGCAAGAAAAGACAACCCCAAAACCATGGAAGAGTCAGTAGTGACAACCTGCTGTGGGCTGTCTGGCAGCCCCACTCTGCACACCATGCTCTGTTGTCTTCCCAGTCATGCAAGAGGTCTGCTCTGCACAGCTTTTTTCTCTGCAGTCTCTAACATCACCCTATGAAATAATGGGCATCATATATGTTGGATAGGCAAGGTTTTGTGGAAAACAGCAGCACTGGAATGTACTGCGAAATCCTAGATGTCAAAGGGATTTCTTACACTCTGTGTATCCAAACCAGCCTTCCTGCCTTCCTACAGCTAGAAGCACTTCCAATTTATAAGAGAACACACACCAATTAAATACCAAGAGTTCTTGTTTGCACATGACAACATTAGATACTGCAGTATCTTTCCTTTACTCAAAATAAATAAATATAAACACATGTTTTGGCAATGGCATTGTGGGAGCATGTGTGTGTGTGATTTTAGATTGTAACTCTAGGGGTAGGTTTTCAGCTGAGTTTTCATTTATCCCAGGATTGCAGGGCCAGGGTTATATGTGTCAATGGCCATGTGAGGATAAGCCTATAGTGGGATGATTTCTGAGCTGCACTACTGAAGCCCTGCTCCGTTTCTGTGACCCTCATGCTGAGGACAACAACTCTTCTCCATGCTGCTGTGACCACTTGCAGGTGTCTTTGCCACAGGAGGGACAACATCAGCTGTCTGACTTGTGGGGAACCTGTTGGGAGATACATGCCTGTAGGGGGATGTATATATAGAATATATGCATCCCTCCTCAGCTAGTAATTTTTTAGAATTTCAGTTTCTGCCTGATAATGGGAAGGTGAAAGTGCAGAGGAAGTATTTTTTTTCCAGTCTTGGTGGAAAAGGGCTTTGATAAACAATAGGATGAGCAAGACAGGAGGCATTACTTCTGGGCATTACCTTGTGCAGATGTGATATTTCATAGCTTCATGGACACTAAGATTAAATTCTTGATTTTTAAATGCAAAAAGCCTCTTCAATAAAATAACATAACCTGTTGATCTTATTTGCACCTAAAAATTGAAGAAAAAATTACTTCTCCACTGGTACTTTTAAAATGGATGTTCAGCTGCTTGGGCTGGAATGAAAGGGATGAAAAGGGGTGACAGATGTGGCTTAAATACTGTATTAGCCCTTTTATTAATTTAATTTATTTATTATCACTGTACTAGCCAAACACAAGATGGGTGGTTGCTGGACCAATTTCTAGTTGTGGCTAAAAAATTCTTGCTGGTGCATAGCTCCAGAATGTACCCAAAATAGCCTTGGCTAAAATCTCTCCTTACCTTCACATGATGGCATCTCACCTATGTCTCACTGCTGATGGAGGCATTGCAAGGTAAGAGAAAAGAAGAAGAAATAGAAGTGAAGTTCTGTAACTACAGAGAGATGTGACCATTTGAGAATTTCTTGAATGCACTGATCTCTTAGAAGTTTAGATACCATGGAGATAGTTGCCTTAGCAATGTTTTAGCCACATAGACATTCACAATCAAGCCTGCCTCTTGTGGCAAAATGATGCTGTGTTACATTTTTTTTTTTTTGAAAGCTTTTGTGAATGTACAATAAAGCAGTTTATGGGTTTTTAACTAGACTTCAGATTTTCTCTGAAGCTTCTCATCCTTGACACTTTTATTTTTTCATTGATGTTAATTCTGAAAAGAAACGTCTTTCAAGCTAAGGCTTCGTACATACAAGAGCCTGTCTGATTTGGTGCCTGTTCACCTCAAGATAAAAAAAAAATCCCACTTAGGGGGTGAGAAAGGATAAATTTCAGAGGTTATGTTCAGATTTTTGTCTTTTAAAAACTAGTACAGCCTGAGTTGCTGTAGGTTTAACATTTCCACAGCATGACATCACTTCAAAATCTGTGTATTTTCACAGTAGGAACTCAGAAAAACCAAATGTTATGAAAAACTGAGTAAGTGAGCAGATATCTCTGTTATGATTTGCAGAGTATCTTAATAAAACCAATATGTAAATATATAAAGTGAGATTAAAGACAAAAGCAATTATCTCCTCTAGTTGGAATTGGAACTATTTGCATTTCAAAATTTGCATTTATTTTTTGGAAGGAAGACAGTTTGGTGTAACAGAAGGGAATAAAGGTGACCTTGCCCCTGATAAGTAACAGCTGTGTTAATTACCCAATACAGCCTCTCCCCTGAGTCACAGCTATATCCAATAAAGATAAGTTGTATAAAAAGGAGTGGATTACGTGATGGAGGAGGATTCTTGAGGAAGAGGGAATGAGAGGCTCAGGGAGAAGAAGGATCCTGGAGACAGTGAATCACTGCTGTGAGATCAGTCTGGATCTGCAGTCACAGTCTAGCTGGGTAAAAGCCTACGTTCAGAGTCTGCAAACTAATACATGCAGTCATAGTTTAGCAGGAAATAACCAGCAGTCAGAAGCTGCAAGGGAAACCTACAGTAGGAGCTTGCTGCAGAGTCAGTCAGTGAACAGTTGGAGTCAGAATGGCTGAGCTGTAAAGAGGAATAAGCCAGGACTCTTTTCAGCTGTGATAAACAAGAAGTCTGTGTCTTGGCTCATTTCTGCCCTTTAACAAGAGGGCTGCTCCAACATTTTTGAGTTTTAGAACAGGCAAAACTGCTGCCTGGTAGGGCAGCAGGCTACCAGAGGTGACAAAGTGTTGGTGGGGCAGTGGTGCCCTCTGTATGGTGTGTTTTTACCCTCCCAGCTTTAGATTCCATGCAGGAGTGTAAAACCTGGCTTTCCAGCACTTTTCCAGGTGCTCAGGATTTTGTCTTGGATCACAAAAGCTCTGTGATTTTCAGGCCATGGAGAAGCCCTAAACCAGTTCAGTGACAGTGTGTTTGGTTTTACTTCACCCAGGTTTATGCTCCTTACACCAGGCATCCTTTTATGGAAATACCTAGAGGAGAGATATAATCCACTGAAAATTGAAATGTCTTCATTTTTTCTTGGTGTATGTCTAAATATGAGAGCCCTGTGAAAGCAATAGATGCTACCTTCTTTTTATTAAGTTGTTTACCACACTTTCCCTACCTTTCCTTTCATGTTTCTCCTTTCCAAGAAAACCAGTAAAGCACCATTAAGAAAAGGCTTATTTATGTTGATTTTTTTCAGGCTGTTAATCATAGACTCATAGACCAACTCGTGTTGGAAGGGACCTTGAAAGACCATCTGGCCCAACCCTTTGTAGGAGCCTCAATGTGCTCATCTAACCTGTTTAGCTGTGCCTCCAAAATCTGCAGCAATGCGACCTCTACCCCGGGGATGTTGTTGCTGTTATTCTTACTGCAAAGAGATTCTTTCTTGTATTGAGATGAAACCTATCCTTTGTGCAAGTCATACCCATTGCCTCTTTTCTTTGTCTTTGTCTGGCTACTTGTGAAGAGAGAGCCTGTCTTCTTTGTACTTACTTTTTAACTACTGAAACTGTAATGAGGTCCTCCTTGAACCTTCTCTTCCTGAGGGGGAAAATACTTAAATCCTATAGTCTTTTCTCATAGGGCAGATTCTCCAGCTCTTTGATCCTCTTTGTAGCCCTCCTTTGGACTTTTGTAGTCTGTGCATTGTTTTTGAATTGTGAACCAGGACTGGACATGGTACTCCAGCTTCTATGCAATGAAGGGAAGAGTCAAGTTTGTCAATTTGCTTATTAGGACAGGTGAAAAATGTTAGGAGATGAGAACTAAGGGCATTGAGAATAGAGGGAAATAGAAATACAGGGCTGGGGAAGGGTATACCACCTGGAGAACTTTTGATTTAGATTTGATTAGGAAGACTATCCTTACCTGGTGTCAAGGCCTGTGTTTGCGGTGGCTTGTATGTGCAGTCTTTTGTTTTTTCAGTAACTTCCATTCCCTTCTAATCTGCAGGGCCATGAGAGCTCAAATCTGCACGAAATCATAATTAGCTGTTTGTCATTTCTGCCTCAAGTGATTTCTCCCACTGGGGCTGAAGCAGAGCCTGTTATTGTGCTAATTTTGCCCCACAGCCCTGCAGGAGTACCTAAGTGTCCTGTGCTGAGATCTCTGCAGGGAGGAGCAGGTATGTGCTCTGACAAGCTTGGGTCCTCCCCCACCAGAAGGATGTTGGAGGCTGATGGGTGTGTTTCCCGAGCTCTTGCTGTCCTCTGCAGTGGCTTTGGCACTTTATGCTGAAATATTCTCATGATTAAGCTCCACAGCATGTGTTTAAGACAGGCTGATTTTTAATTCAGTTGTCATGTCTGGGTTGTGCACTTTGTGGGATTCTGAAGTGGTTTTTATAACTTTTCAGATTGAATTTTAATGATGAGAACATAAAAGCTTTTTTGACTGTTACACACTATTTTTTTGTTATAATCATCATTAATAATCATATCATAAAACCTTATTTCCATCAAAGTTTGATTCACATTTAATAAATGCCTCTGGCAACTGCTGGAATAGCCCACTGTCTTCATAAAACTCAAGTACCTGCTCTGCTTAATGAGGGCCCATCATCTGTGGTGTGCAGGATAGGACTTTCTGAGGGAGCACGGTCTGGTTTGGTGGTGATGGTGCTGTTACCTTCCTTGTCAGAAGTGTCTTTAAAAGGACACCTGGAACGATGGAGGCAGAGGCACTCTCAGGTGCAGAGTGATCAGTTCTTTGTGCACCCTCAGACATAGTCATTTGCTCTTTATGAGGCTGCCTGAGCAGAGCTGCGTTTGCCACCCCGGGTGACACAGCAGTAAAACAGCAAGATGGGATCTTTCCAGTCTCCAGGAGAGCTTCATTCCGTGAAATCCGAAGAGGAAAGAGCCAGATGGACCCAGGGGAGAGGGACTATATAGGGTAGCCAGGGATGGGGTTTCACAACTTGGCCAGTGGGGAAAGGAATTGGGAAAGGGGCCAATCAGGGAAAGAATCCAAAATGCACCAATGGGGGAAAGGAAAAACCAGGAACTGAGGCTACAGCAAATCAGATGTGAATAGTTAGCATACTGTGGCAAGGATTCATGGAACTGTCTAGTTTTGCTTGCCGTGAGCCAGAGAGAAGTCTCTTAGGGAGACTATGTAGCTAGAAAGTAGTTCACAGACTACAAAGGCTCCATGGGAGAGCAAGTTCTTCTGTGGTATTCTTAGGGGCCAGCACACACAAGGGCTGGTGAAGGATGATGGCTTCCATGAGGCTCCTGCCACCACCACAGCTGCTGGAGAAAAGCTGTGTGGTGGTGGTGATGAAGCAGTGGGAAGATGTTCTGTAGCAGTCACTCTTGTGCTGCTGATACAGAGATGATTTTGGCTTATTTTACGGGATAAGTCAGTGCAAGTCGCTGGGAGATTTGTGGGAGAAAATCATGGTAGACATGGAAAAAGTAGAAGATCCATCTACTTATCTAATTCAGTGCTTATAGTGACTAATTCTGAAGTTGGAAAGATGTTTAAAACATTGAAATTGTTCCTGGTGTAAATAAATGAACAAGGGAAATACCCAAAAATGCATCCAAAGAAATCTGATTGGCATTTTTAACATGCTTGTACTGCAGTAAACAGTGAGTCAGTTCAATTTAATCCTAGTATATTTATTTTCATTTTTTTAGGAGAACGCCCCCCAGGGACACATGTACTTGGATAACAAAGATTACAGTACAGTTTCTAGACAACAAGAGATGGAGCTGGATCAGACCTCATCACATCAAACCAGCTTATCTGCAAAGGTAGCAGCCAAACCAGTGACCAGAAGTTGCAATGAGCTGCAGTTATTAAAAGAGTATCATGGCATGGTAGCGAGTCTTGGAGAGCCACAGACCCTGTGTGAAAAATCAGCAACAGAGGAGAATAGTTGCATTGCTCTGGGAAAGGATTTCACTCCTGTGCCCATGCAGGGAAGGTAAGAATAAGAACAAACAGAATGTGTTTTCTCCAAATCAAAATTAATTTTTGTTTCCTTGCAGGACAGATACGTATGTTCAGTAAGTGAATATTTCTCCCACTGACACAAAAAAGCAAAACCTTAATGGAACATCAGGCAGTTGTGATTGCTGTGGAGGGGTCCTGGATCACCAGATTTCTAAACTAATCTCAGCATTAATAGCCACCACGGGCCAATTTTGCTGTGTTTTCAAGATCAGACAACTAGCTTTTTTTCTCTACTTGGTGTCAGAAAACACACAGAGATAAAGCAGTTTTCACATCCCACCCTATACCTGTTTCAGAAAAGTGTGTCATAAAGATGTAGAGAGAATCGCTACAGCTGAGGCTACTAACACTAAAATGGCACAATATAGCATGACTCTGACAGCTGACACACCACACATCAACTGAACAAGGAGTGTGTGCTCCTCATGCATCTTCTCCTGCGTCAGGAAAGGTGCAGGTTGCTGGGCAGGGATGTTAATCTTTCCTGTTGTGACCAATACAACATCAGCAATTCTATTTGTAAGTACTTGGAAATAATTTATAGACCCCAAAATATTTCAGGTGGGCTTTGAACCAGCAGCAACCACAGTGAGTGGAAGGCAGCCAGGGTGGACTGTCAGCTTTTTTGGGTAGTTTTGAGCATCTTTAGGGGTAGTTTGACAGAACCTAAAGTGAGAGGGAAGTGCTGCACCTAATCCAAACTCCTGCAGAGCACAGTCCTTGAAGTGCTGCCTGGCAGTGTCTGCATTGAGCAAGGCTTACACTGCAGTTGTGAAGTAGAGTGTCCAGAGCCCAATGCTGGAGACATTTGTTGCGTGGCTACAAATCAGGAAAATCATGTTAGGTGGGAGGTGCACTCCTGGACGGTCCCCACAGTTCTGCCTGTTTTGGTGACATCCCTGGTTTGGTGAGCAGGGCTGAGATCTGTCCCATGCCCCTGCATCTCAGTTAGAAGGAAATGTGCTCACCTTGGAAGATGGGAAGCTTGGGGCATTTTGGTAAGTTCCCTGACCTGGGCAAAGGAGAGCCAAGCTAGCTGGATGAGTTTTGTTGTGCCCTTACTTACACACATTAAGTATGGTATAGAAATCTACAGCAAACCCAGTCAATATTTTAGTGTGCATCTGGAAGTGTTTCTGTAAGAGTGAGAATTGGAAGTCATTATAGTTATGCTTTCCAAATATTAAGAAAGTAATCAAATTATCAGCTTGACCAAAAAAGCCCTATAAATCCTTTAGATTTTTCTTTTTGAATATTTGAAGATTTTTATGTTGACTAAGAATTTTACTGGCAGAAACAAATCTTATAAAAGTTCTTCAGTTCAGTATGTGAAGGGATGGGTAGTGTCTTATTCTGAAAGAGTGTGGTAAGTACAACATATGTGGGAGGATGGGGAGAAGGGAAGGACTGAGTGCATCTGAAGACACGGTTTTTCTTTTGTGAATTCACATCTATATCTTACTACAGCTGAGTTTGCCAGTGCTGTTTACTCTCCTGTTTGCTATCCTGGCACTTGAACAAAATTTATATTTTTATGGACCAGCTCTTATCTTTCTGCTAAACTTCTTCCCATTATTTTTCAGTGAATGATAAGAAATTGTGTGCTGGTGATACACAAGTTCTGTGAACTTCTGAACCATCTGGCAGTCACCTCTGGTCTCAGGTGCCAGAGATGAAAAATACTAGGTCATGGGGGAGCCCACTTTCCTGTGAGTGCAGGGAGTAACTCCAAGTCTTTTTTAACACTGTTAGTGTTGAGTAAACTGGAGTCACAGTTTTAGGATTTAGGAATAGAGGTACAATTAAATAGCCATACCCATACCCATGCTCCCTTTCAGACAAATGTATATTTAGTGTTCTAGACCAGTATATTAGGGTTCAGGGAAGGATCTCTCAAAATTTCTTCTTGTTGATCTTTGCCTCTTGCTCTTCCAATATTGATTTTTTCTTTTTTTTTTTTTTGCATGAAGATTAAACTTACAAGTCTCTCCTTAGCATGTATTTTAACCAATATACATCAGCAGTTAAAATACTGATGTGACCTGTGTGACCACTCTATATGAGCAATTTCCCTTAAATCGTTGGGACTACCCAACAGAGTGAAGATAAAAACCTGGATAAACTTTTGCAGAGTCACAAGTTTTTTGATTAGTTTCATTGGAATGAGAATTAGCTTTCAATGTAAGTTGTTCTTTTGCTTGCAAAGAAAACCACTGATGATTAAAATAAGAGGAGGCCAGTCTTTTCTGTTTTTTTTTTCCCATATGGAGGTTCACTAAATTGTCACGTCTGTATGGTTTGTTTTAATGTGTCTACTTAACTTAAATTGCTGAATTATCTTTCATGATAAGATTCCCAAGTTCTCTCAATTTTTTGAATGTATACTGAGACATGACTTTCCAAAGAATCTACTTAATGAAACAGGGGATTTATCTTGCTCTCTAAAATTACCTTTAAGAAAGTGTTCTTGTGTTAAGCAGGGCCATTTACCCTGGGAGAGAGATACTACTATCTTCACCCTATCTTGGACTGAGCATTTCTTTTTGATTGCTGCGCAGTCCTGCATGTGTTCTGTGGTCAGTGTACCTTTTGGCTGCCTACCTGTCAGAATGCCTTCCCATTTACTTTCCATGTTGAAGAGTGGTACCTTCCAATTCCAGGTTTTACTGTATTGCCTTAGGTTCCCTTGCCTCTGTGTGAGGAGATCTGGACCGTCCACTGTGGTCACTCCAATGATTCTGTATTTCCAGAGTGTCCTTCCCCTAGAAATAACTGCCCAGTGACACAGAAATAAGCCTGTCTGCCTTCTTGTGAACAATGTAGTTTCTTCAGTCCTGCTTGCAGTGGGCAGTGTAGGCATGCCTCTCTGAAGTGGACCATGAACGAGCTCCAGTGACATCCTCTTCAGTTGGAGAGCACCTGGCCTAGGTGTATGTCTACACTGAACTGTGGTGTACTTTGGGCTCTCAGAAATGCAGCTTTTAAAGTACCAAAACATGGCAATGAAGTCTGCATTTTGATTTTTTCATTTCTCTCAAATTCCTCAGACTTTAAGCAATGGCTTGACCAGGGTCCTTTTCATTACAGTTACATGAAAATGACTTTTACAATTGATGGACCTTGGTCCAAACCATCTTCATGAGCTCCTTACCTTGCAGGAAGATTCCACACTGCTTTGTGGCAGCATGGGCAATGCTCTTCAGGTCAACACTGACACCTTTGAGACACAGGCTACTCCCTTTCATCATCTCTCTGTACATGCAGAATGTGGCCCCTAAAAAAGCCCTTTGGTCTCATCATTATCAGTGCTATTTGCATGGGAAGAACTTAACAGCATAGTTTTGCATGAACCAAATCTGAAATCCTCCTTTTTGATCCACATGAAGGGGGTGAAGTCAGCCATTTTTGTCTTAGGAGTTCATGAGCATCAATGGTAATCTGTAGAAATGAGGTGAATAGTAATTCTTAATTCCATGTGAGCAATTGCTTTGCATTACTCCACTGAACTTATATTTGGATGAACTTGGCTCTGGGGTTTTATGGTCATTTAATATTGATAGTCCTTAGAAGGCTTTTTCTTTATGCTTTGTGAGTCATTAAGAAGATTCATCTATAGGATAACAAAAAAAACCCTCAATTTTTTTTTAGTCTGTTTGAAAATGTGTTTCAGCAAGCAAAACTATTTCTTTCAACATTTCTCCTGTCTCTCAGTTTCATTTATGTAATAACAAGTGAAAACAATCAACCAAATCCACGTCTTCCTGAATCTCTGGTCCCAGGATCAGTAGGGAGATTGGTTTACAGTGACAAGGTCAGTGAGTAAAAAGTGTCTGTTAAATCCTTGGTTTGTAGCAAAGCAACAGGAAGATTGCAATTTTATTTCCTGTTAGCTGGAGAAACTGGAAGAGGAGAAGGTACTGTGTAGTGAATAGTCAATATGAGAGTCAAGTTATGCTTTTAGCCATAAGGGATTATAAATCTCAATTTTGATTTTTAATTATGTTGATGTGTTGCTATTTTTAAAAGACATTTATGAGATTTAGAATTAGATGTCAAGAAGACATGGTTGCTGTCTAAATAAGTAAAATTTATGTGACAATTTAAAAGCTTTTTTAATTTATGTGACACTTTAAAAGACAAGGGAAAAGACTAAAGGAAAAAAAAAACCCTCAAAAACAATAGAACCACTTTTTTTGTGATCCTAAGGCTAATTTTCATCTTTGGCTATTAGAACAAAATGGGATAATGTCTTGAACAGTCAGAGAAAACAATTTTCACATTGTAACTGCCTGTTTGTGTAGGAACCATTCTGATTTTTAATGTCAATCACACAAACATTAGAGCAGAGTCCAGGACAGAGACCTGACTTTGCAGCAAACCACCACCTTCATCATTCTCAAGTGATGGTTATTTTGCTTGCTGTCTCAGTGATGGCACTGCTGGCCTTCTTCTCATTTCTTATCCACTATGAATGTTTCTGTATTTTGATTCCCCATGTGGATCTTTACTGCAGTAAACAAATAATATGGAAGAAGTTTTAAAGTCTGGCTTTGCTAATTGATTCAGTTTGGTTCTTTTGGTTTTAAATAGACCCTCTCAAACATATTTTGCTTTTGTGGAGGCATGTGGCTGCAACACAGCTTAACATGAGCAAACTGTGTAGGGGCATGGAACTGCTGAGACTCTTAGCTTAGATTAAAGCTCCTTGCTATTGCCTCTACAATATCATAAATACCATTCAAACCCTGAAAAGCTCAAAAGAAGCAATAAGCATCTCTAGCAAAATTTTAGGTTGAATGGTAGGAACTATAAGAGACCATATTATGCACAAAAGGCAAATAAAGAAGTTATTGTGGAGTTCTGCTGCCCTATTTTAATTTGCTGTTCTGCATTGCCTGGGAAAAAGGTATCTTGCCATGGTAACAGTAGGAAGACTGAAACCTAGTTGTATGATGTAACTTAAAGAGTGTTTGACTTCCTTTGAGCAAAAGAGGCGTGTTCAGCAAAATACTGATTTTGACATAGTTTCTGCTGTTAATGAAACATAAAAGCCTTCACTCATTGTAAGTTTCTCTGTGTTCAAAGCTGTTTAATTTTCTGTTGCTTTGTATTATTCATCATCTCAGTGCTAATTTCTTACAATTATTCACATTATCTCAGATTGGTCATATACTACAATTTCTATTCTGTGATTGACAGACTAAAGTCACAGTGCTCCCATATAGCCACTCAAATGCTTTTTGCTCTGACAGAACCTTCTGTAAACAAGAACCCACCATTATTAATTTTTGTTTCTGAGTGCTCTGTTGAAAGAATTTGGGGGTACTAATTGACTGCATCACACTTTCCCAACTGTCAGGCTAAACACTGAGCTTAGCACTCCGTGAAGAATTTGCAGTGTACTGACCTCCAAAAGCCAAATGTTTCATTTGAGTGCCTGTGACATTCCACAAAGCTGTTGAATTTTGCAAGTAGCTGCTCTTTTCCTAATAGTTAATAATATGGTAATATGGGGTTTGTCTTTGTGAGACCTCTTAGGCCAGTTGTGGAAAGACGCCAGCCATATACCAGATGGGACTGGACAGCACTTTCCTCATGCAAAACTCTGTTTAAACAAGGAAAGGTTTTTAATGTCAGTTTTTCTTGGTTTGTTTGTTTTTTAACATTGAAGGGTAAAGCCAACAAGTCAGTCAGACTTTGAAAAGAAATGTCTTGCAAAGAGCCAGTCACAGTTGAGCAGGATGGTATGCCTGGGGCTTAAATAGCTGACATGAGGAGTGGGTGGCCATCTATGATGAAGCAAATAACTCAGACACTCAACACCTCTCCATGAAGTTTTTCATTGAAAAATTGGTCTGTCTGCTTTGCTCCTGGCTGGTGTGAATGTGTGCAGGTGGTGGCTCTGACATACTGGATGATTTACAGAATTCATAACTTCTCATTAGCAGCTGGACAAGTTATACTAACTAATAGAATTTCAGTATTGTCCCAATTTTTCTGCTGTGAAGATGTGCATAAGGTTTATGTGAGCAGGAACTACTGAGTTTTCATGGATAATGACTAGGAAGAAGGAAATGAAAGCATAGGAAATCCATGTTCCTTACATGTATTACTGCATTGGGTGGACATGCATACAGGCAGCCACTGCAGCACGGTTTTTGGGTAGTTAATGGTCTGCATGATAACATAGCAAGTCTTCCATGGGCCCAGGCTCTGCAGCTGGAGGGTAGAACAAGACTTGACCTGAAAGTGAAGCCAAACTAGTTGAGAAAGGGAATAGTGGAGAGAAATGTGATGTTTGACAGTAAGTTTGTGCCGTTGAAATTTAAGGTGTGAACCTCAATGAGCCTGAGGTGGAGCAGGAGCATATGAATTTTGCAGAGCATAGAGGGAGAGGAAAAAAGCACTTTGATTTCATGGTCTAATAAAAAAAAGAAGTAATGCTAGTGGGAGTTATTTTATGTAGTTGTTTGATAGGAAATTCGTACACTATTGTCTGCTTTGCTCTGAGTAGTATTAAACACACATCTTCCAGTTCTTGGTAAGTGCATGGTAGATGTATGGGTCCACATACATCTGCCAGACACAATCCATCTGCCAGATTCCAAGACAATATTTTTTTTCTTTCAATGTAATTTTTAAAATATGTAATGAAACATCAATTAAAACAGCAACTATTAATCAAGTATTCTATTTTATAAGAAAATTTCTTGATAATCAGCATTGTTTTGTTTATATACTCTTGATTCTTCTTTCCAGTAGCTATTATTTTGTTGAAAATATAAGGACCTGAAGGGAGAGGAGAAGAAGGGTTTGTTGTCTTTAGTCTAATAGCCAGAGTGATGATGTAAGAGCTTGGTTAGTTTAGCTCATTTGACCAAAAAAATTGTCTGATCCGCTGCCCAGACTACTGAGGAGCTGCTGCCAGAGGAGGAGAGAGGACTTTGAGACAGAAGTAGAAGGAGAAGCATTTATATGGACAGATATCAGTAAAATGCAGAGGCAGCAGAAGTAGTGGAAAAGATGAATGGAAACTTTCATGCAGCTACAAAGGGACACTGGATGAAAGTGAAACACAGAGTGTGAGCAGGGTGTACTGAGCCTGGATTGAACTAGGTAAAAGCAAGTTAATGCTGTGGTTATAAGCTAGACTCTGATGCAATCAGTCCCCAGATATCTTAAAAGAAAAAAAATCTCAACCTCACCCAAAGCTGCAGTTAACAAGAATATGAACTTGTCAATCTCAAACGCTGAAGCCAGACAGCCAAGTTTGCAGCATTACTTGCTTACCCTGAATATCTTGCACTTGTAATTACTTACAGCTTGGTCTTCCAAACAAAAAGACATGTTAACAAGATACAGACATGGAAGGCTATGATTCCTCATAAAATAAAACAATCTCACCCCACAAGAGGGTACAGAAAGAAATATTTCCTTCCTTTTTTTTCCTTTCATAGCTTGCTGTTAGGAGCAGATGTTTTAGAGCATGGTTCTCCTGGTGATAGGAATCTTTCAGTCTGCCCCAAACTTTAAATGTCTCTTTCATTAGAATTAATTAGCATCAGAGTGTTTTGTCCTCTTATGTTAAAAGCACTGGAAATCATTCCTCAGCTGCAGCAAAAATTTCCTGAATAGCAATGGTCATATAGTAAAGAACTGAAGTTCATGTTAAATTGAATGTAGTTGATGGAAAAATAGATTAATGTAGATGGGAGAAGTTAGCCAGTCAAGTAAAAAAAATAAAAAAGGGTCACAGTCTGTAGTCTGGAAAACCACATGGCTTTTTAAAAAACCTTCTATATGTAAGGAGCTCAAGTGATTTACTCTCTGAAATACAGCAAAAGCTGATAAATGAGTCACCAAAATGCTTACAGTGACAAAGCAAGCAATTCTCTGCTTGATAGGGGCTAATGGGGCTGTAGGGGCAACCTGCAATAATTGTGCTAATGGACCAGCAGCAGAGACCACACGGAGCTCTGCCCACAGCAGGTCAGAGCTACGTCAAGGACAGCACCGTGAGCTGGAGCCAGGGCTGTGAGAACTGGATGGATTCAGAAGTAATGCACTTGTGTTTGTTCTTTTCTTTTTATTTTTATATATTTCTTTTGGACAGGGTGAAATATAAAACAGATTGGCAGTTACAGCCACTCAGTTGTAAAAAGCAGAGCAGAGGCTACTGAGTCAGTACTGTGTGAGCTAGAATCCTTCAGAAACACCTGTGAAAGGCTGAAGGCTTTGCTCACACTTCCAGAGCTACTGTCTTCTCTGTACTAGTCAGTAAGAACAGTAAACACAGTCCATCTGCCATTTGCTCTCTGATATCTTTGGGCAGAGTTTCTGTAAGGATTCCCTTGCCTCAACGGGAGCTCTGGCAGTGGGGGAGTTTGAAAACATCTTCCTCAGATGGCCACAGTGGCTGTTACATTGAACTCCTATGTCTGGCAGGGCTTTGCACTTGATATTTGAGGAGGAAACACTTTTCTTTTGAGGAATTTACTGTAAGAAGTCTAACCCTGAGTAGGGTAAGTAAATATTTTGCAGTGACTTTTCCTCCCACTCTTGTGGTCTTAAGCAATTTATTTTCTCTGCTGAAATAGAATTTTCTCTGCTGAATAGAAAAATTTTTCTATTTTTTCTAAGAATATAAAAAAGTAAAAGCAGTTTCAAATACTCTTTTGTTTCTAATCTTCCTAGAAGTGATAGGAGCAACTCTACCTCCTCAACTGTGTCAATGACATATGACCTGCAATCCTCTTTAGGAATCTGTTGACATCTGGTTCAGCATGTAAACCTCTTACAGTGAAAAGGATGAACCTGAATTTAGTGAATCTGTCTGCTAAAAGGAAGAATAAACCCAAAATGAGGGTAACAAGGAATACCCTTCTGTTTTCTCTGATGTGTCTTTAATCCTATACGATAAAAGAGAAGGGCTATGTTGTAATATTATATGAATATGTGGGTTTTTGTTGCACCCATTGGCAGTATATATATTTCCAGTTATATATTTTCAGTTTGCTCTGTGTGCTGTATGTTGGGCCTCCCAGTGCTTTTCACTGCAGGCCAATGGGAAAAAAAATGCTCTTCATCATTATAGGATAACATTTGTGTATTTTAGACATTATTTTTGGGTCACATCTCATTGGCATATTGTAGTACGTGCCTAAAGATAAGCTGAATCAGAACTGTAAGAAGTAGTCATGTTTCAGAGTAAAAACTTTGAACATTGGTATTTGGAAAACTATTGTTTTTAACCATAAATAAAATGACAACAAGCTCTCCTTACAAACCTGTTCCTAGTTAAATGGAACTGTCAAAGAGGATTACATAGGTAGAAATAGTCCAACTTGCCTCTTTTGACAGAAGACAGACTGTCCTTGGCAGAAGAGAATTATAGATTGTCATAAGGATTTGTATGTATGGGAATTGTACTAGTCATAGTTTTGAATCTATTTTTCTGTGGACAAAAGTTGATGCAGCAACATTGATGTTGTTAGACCTGTCATGCTTTTCTTCAGCTGGAAATCTGATGTTTGTGACGCAGAACACACAAGAACTCTACATCAAAAGCAATTAATAAATGTATCAATCTATTTACAATTTGGAGTATGACTGATCATTAATTTTCTTACTATGCCACTCCAAAAATGCTTTAGGCTCAAGCAGATAGGTTGGAGAACAGAGAATTCTGGCTCTTCATACTTCCTAAACTCTATATGAACCAGAAAAGATTTAGATCATATGTATAATACTTTGAGATCATCTAAATTAAGTATTGACACTGGCTTCCTTATACGTAATGGAATTTGTTTACTTGGATGTAAAATTAATTATCTGGATCCTACCTGTGCTGCATCTGTATCTTTTCAGGATATTATCTGTATCTCTTCAGGAATGAGGTCTTCAGTGTGTCATAGTCTGTATCACATTTAACCTTCACTAACAATAAAGTTGCAAGTAGGAGCATACTTTGTCCTATTGTGGTTACAGCATTTGGTTATTGACCAAAATAAATTAATATATAAACAGGAATAATACTTCAGAGCTGAGACTGTATCCATACCTCTTGTGATGAATAAAAAATGTTGCTAGAGTACATCTTTTCTAATCAAAGACCTTCTTAAAATTTGTCTATGTGCTTTTGTATTAAGTTTGTCTTAAGTTAAAATCTTTTCTCTCTGAGCTCTGCCATGTGTCATGTTTTTTTTTCTCTTCAGTCCACAATTTTTTCTAATGCTACTGGAGGAAGTAATCACTGTAGCTTCAGTTTTTCCACTATTCTAATTAATTTTAATATTCCATAATCTTAAAATAGTACAAAGTGATTTTTTTCTCTGTGACAACCTGCTATGGACCTCTGCTTCTCATAAACATTTTTTATTTGTTTGCTTTTAAAACACTTCTTTTAAATTAGAACCTACTTCTAAATGCCATGACTCAAATGGATTACATTATTTGTGTTCTAAACTGTTATTTTTGTGTAGTGGAACAACCGTTATTCTGTGTTGCTTCTTGAGGTGTACAAGGGCTACCTCCACATTAACTTTTAATAACAATGTCTGGTTATGGGCACTTTAGTGTCTTTGTTTGTTTGCTGTTTATTGTTTTGTTACTTTATGTATTGTTCTGCTGCCAAGAGCATCCACTTGCTTGGCTCCTTTGCATTTCCATTTTGTCAGAATATCCTTCAGTTTTCCTGCTGTATCGCACTATATGCATAATTTCTTTTTGCAAAGCGCCTGTGTAGATGGTATTAAAAAGAGAATTGTTGATGCAGTGGCAGTTGACAACGATTTCTGGAGTTGTTTTATTGAAAAAATATATGCAAGAATTGTGTTTGTTTTTTTCTTACATTTCAAGCTTTTCTTATTTGGAGCTGCTGTTGGTTCAAGAGCACAAAACCTGTTTGATCCATTTGAGTTGATAATCAAATAGCTGCGTAACTGTCTAGTTCAACACATGGCAAATGACAAGAACTGCTTTTTAAACATTTGAATAGTGGTTCATTCTTTTAAGAACACTAGCAAGTGTTTTTGATTGAAAAATTAATAGATTATTCAGGCACTGTATCTGCTTTGGGAATCAAAACAACTGTAAAATTTCTTCTATCTTTAACTGTCAGCTGTGCTCCACTGCTGGTACAGAAGCTGATAACATAGGGCATCCTTGGGCTTTTCCCTTTTCTGCAGATAATCCCTTGATGAAGAATTTTCTTTTAAAGTCAGGGGCACTGATATTTTCCCTTTTCTATTTTCTTTTTCCTTGGGAGCAGAATAAAGTTGTATTTATGCAACCTCATTTCTGTGTGGCACAAGATTTTCTTGTATATATCAAGAGTTATTGTCCTATCTATTTTTTTGATGATCAATATTCAGGATTTATTTAGCTTTGGGATGGTGCTAATTTTTAAAACATACATAACAAATGTTATGACATATCTCATGAAGAATGTGCTATTTCAGGAAGAACAGGGAAGGAAGTCACCTCTGTGAGAATATGGAGTAACCGAAGTTACCTCATTCTGTATAGAGTTGAATGGAGTGTGGTGTCTGAGAGGAAAGAGTCTGGCATCCGTGTGACAGAGAGGGAAAAAGTGTATTAAGAAATATGATGTACAGTTGAATTATACTGCTGGAACAAAGGCATCTGCCATGTAGGAAGATGAATTTCCTTCTGAATCCTGAGGGGTGTGATTCTGGTTTTTGGTTTTTCGGTTCACAGTAACATGTTCTTACCTGGAGAAGGATTAGAATTTAAATCAAGAGGAAAGGAGGCTGAAATTAATATTAAGCAAGGGAAGCTGAAATGACTGTTAAGCAAGGGAAGCCTTTTTCCCCCCTTCACAGTGGTCATTTACCTCACTTTAGGGGGGACTGCTGAATGTAATTTGCATGCTACTCTGTGTGAAACAGTTGAATTCTCAGAGTTTCTTTGGAATGTGTTTTTTATAATTCTCGGTGTATGGGTTGATTTATTTGGTGGTAGATTTTCTTCTTCCCCTTCTTTTTACTTTGAGAATTTCAGTTGAATATTTTTATGGGCTCTGATCTTGTATTTTAAATTTGTCTCCCCTTGGTCAGCAATGAATCAAAACATCCGTGTTTCAAAGCTGCTTGTTAATACAGATTAGAAGCTCCTTCTCTGACATTGTAGCCATGAGGGTCTGGATCTCTAAGGCCTTTTAAGGCAGAAGATGGTGTCTGGTAGGAAACCAGAATACACGGCTATGGCATGAATTTTCTGAGGCTTGTAAACGGTGTATGTTACTATGTAACAGTGATCTAAGTGAACAGCTATTGCAGGGAAGAGCGCCATCTTCCTGAGATAAAACTGCATTTACTCTTGAATGGTTTCACTGAATATTATCCAAATATAACAGAAAATGTTTTATTGTTATGAGCTGCCTTTTTATTCTGTTTGGATTATTCTGTTTAATTTGTTCCTCTGGGATTTTCAATGTTTTAAAAGTTTTTGACTCTGATATAACTCAAGGTGGAATGCAAATGACCAGTTATGTGGAATTACTCTGTTTTGGAAGTTACTAGTTAGGAAGTTATATGGAAGTTGTGTTTAGAGGGGCTTGTTAATGGATTTTTTTGTATGCTTAATCAACACTGTGTAACTTTTTTGATGAAAACTCTTCTGAATGAGAAATTTGATCTAAGAGCAAATAAAATGTACATAAAAACATACTTTTTATTACACTGTAATATAGACATTATTTGTATAAGGCTTGTATATTATTCAGTGAAAAATTCTTTTTGTTAACCTCAGAGTTAATTCCCCAGGTTCCTTGTACAGACAACCCAGGAGATGTGGAGGATGAAAATGATTTGAAGAGATCTCTCTCTTGTCAGTGACTGTGATGATCCTAAACCAGACTTTCAGATGGCAAAGCTTATATGAATAACCTCAGTGTCTTATGTTGAGCCAGAGCCTGAAAAGAATTTCTTAGTACCCCCATTGTAATTAAAATAATTTTAAAAAGTAAATACAATGGAAGGACTTCCAAGTGAAAAAAAATTCCATTATTTTATCAACTTAATAGTGTTATTTTAAAACATGACAGCTATATCTCCCACTAGAAAGTACTTATCTGCAAATTTTACTGCTGTTTCTTCTTTGTCTGCTTGGTCTCATGCTCTAGCTTTGAAGCAAATTTTAGCATTTTTGCTGGGTCCAGTCAACCGAGATCAGAATCTACATAAAGGCTACATAAATTGTCCCAGTTATATTGTAATACCTGACTATTTAACAGATATGAGTATGCTTGAACTTGCCATGTTTCATTTTACTGTGACCAAAGGAAAAAATACTAGTAAGCTTACAATACTTTAGATCCATGATGTAGGTTTTTTGAAACAAAGTTAAATTTGATGACAATTTGATATTTTTTTAAGCCATGTGGTGGCCTGCCTCTGTAACACCTCTCCAGGCACAGAAATCAGCCAAATTTTCTCGTGCTGTTAGTAAGCACTTTTTTTGATAGATGTCTGGCTTTTTTATTTCTTTTTTTTAAACTCTAAGGAATGAAGACACTTTTCTTTTAGTGACAAAATAATTTTTATCTGAAAGTTATGGTTATAAATAATCTTATATCCAAATTCTTGGAATGAAACATATGGAACAACAATTTTCAAAGAAATGCTTAAAAAAGGAAAAAAAAAATAACTTTTTCATTACACGATCTCTAAATATAGCTAGCTACTTACTCTTTTCAGTCTCCAAAACTGGGATGCATGGCATAAGGATATATGAAAGGCCAGAAGAATCAATGCATGTAATGGCTTGTCAGTACATCACTTGGATTAAGGAAAATTTTATCAAAATAATCCTGCCTCACTGTTGTATATGAAAGTGTTCCTTCATCTGGGAAGTGGCCAGTAATCTTGTTTTAATAGTGCTTCCTTTTTTTGCATAATTCTTGAATTCAGCTGCTCTCTAAGTAAATCTTCATGCTTTAACATATGCTCCCCCAAATCTTTGAGACTACAACATTCTATCACTTCAATGCTTGATGAATAACAACCTTCTCTAGACATGGTTACATCGTCTAGTTGTATCTCAGACCTACTCTTCTGTTCATATTTCCGTCATCCAACTGCCCTACATTGCATCTTTGAGAGTCTGGTCAGATATAAAGTTAAAGAATTAAACTATGACCACTTTCTCAATGTCTGAAATTTTTCAAATTCCCTTATGGTCTAGAAAAAAGGTGTGATCCCCCTTTATTTGTCATAAATTCAGTTAGCAGCAGAACTAGTTAAGCTAAAAGCCCATTGTGAATGTCAAGGCAAAATGCTGCCATTTAAAAGCCAAACCTACAGAATATACTAAAGGGTCACAAGTGCAGTCATGCTTTAAGTGTTCTTGATAAATTGCTTCCCTATTGCAGACTCATTTTTCAGTATACCCTGCCGCATTTGCAGATAATACCTCTTAACAGGTTGTCAGTGTAATCCATAGGGAAACTGGGGTTTTGGAATTTGGACCACTACCCATACTGGCTCCTGATTTCTCTTCCAAATCTGCAGCTTGCTGGCAGTCACTAACAGCTAAACACTTTTGGCAGCATCTGCTCCTGAAATTTATTTTCTCCTTCAGACTGTCTGCCGTTTTCCATGTGGTCTCCTGTAGGTTTCCAATTTTCTTTGCTGAAACAGAAAATTTAGAGGAGGAAACAGCAGATATGCTTTTCAGTGCCACTTCTCACTCCTTCTAATGGGAGGTTTTTTGGACCTGCTGTATCACTGTGGTCCTATTGGATGCTCATGAAATCTGGGTTGACCTGTGTCCCCATCTCCACCCTGTCCCTGCTTCCTTGTTGGGTGCTGTGGGACAGGCTGTGGTTGAGAAGATCATGGCCCTGCCAGATCCATGGCCACTCCCTGCTCCTGACTCCCTCCCACAGGGTAGGTGGACCTTATGATACCCTGACATGGGAGCAGAAAATATGTGGAGAACAGTCCTTCTGAGGTAAGAGTCAGAAATGCTTCGTGGCAGCTTAAGTGTTAATTCCTTTCTTTTATCTTCACCTACTAGAATGAGGTTCTGGTCTGTTTACTACTCCTGAAAGTCTTCTTGATGGAGGTCTTTCCTGACAGAGGCAGGCAAAGACTCTTGAGGTAAAAAAATTATTAAATTGTGGAGATATTCAAAATTTTTTTTTTCAGAGAAGCACAATAACCCCACAAAGTCCAATTTGATTTTAAAACAGGAATCACAGGAAGCACTCTCTTTTCCAGGCTATTTTTGAACTTAAAACTGCCCTTGCAGAACATATTCACTTTCCAAACACAGCAGAAATCAATAAAGCAAGCACATTGTGTGTGCCTATCTAAGTAACCATTTCCACCTAGGATAAGCTCAGCACACATTTCTCTACACATTTCTTAAGAATGTTCTTTAGTTGCCTGGGGTCTTGGCATGGCATATGTTTCTCAATTTGGAATAATAGAATAATTTAGGGTTAAAAAGACCTTTAAGATTATCAAGTCTAACTGTTTTCCCAACACTACCATGTATACCACTAAACCCTGGCCCTAAGCGCCACATCTACAAGTCTTTGGAATACCTGAGTTACCTGCTGGTAGCTCAGCACTTCTTTGAGCAGTCAGTTCCAATGCTTGACAACTCTTTCTGTGAAAAGAATATTTCCAAACAGCCAATCTGGACTGTCACTGAAACAACTTGCGGCCATTCCCTCATGTCCTGTCACCTGTTTTCTGGGAGAAGATACAGATACCCACCTCACTACAACCTCCCTTCAGGCAGGGAGAGACAAGGTCTACCCTGACCTTTCCTTCTCCTTTTCTCCAGACTAAACAACTCCAGTTCTCTCAGCTGCTCTTCATTAAACTTGTGCTCCAGACCCTTCACCACCTTATTTACTGCTTGGACACACTCCAGCACCTCAATGTCTTTCAAAATGAGACCTGCCAGTTGGCTGTACCTCTCACAGTGTTGTGCTATCAGGTAGTGCCAGCCCTTCAGGATCCCTCTCTGTGCATCCCTCTGCAGGATCCTGTATGGTCCTGTCTAATAGAAAATTAGAAAAGTCAAATAGAAAATGAGTCTGTATTAAATAATGTTTTCATTGCTCATTTTTTCTGACATCTTAATGGTGCATGGGTTTAAAGGGTCTAGAGGTTATTTGCTGATTTGGTGAAGGTACATAAAGCAGTCATCAGGAAATTTCTGGAAACTGTTTAGAGATGTGATCTCTGGAGCCTTTGATCTTTCCCTTTGCTCTGGGTGTATCAGCTGGCCATACTTGATTTGTGATGGATAGTCACAACAATTTCCCCATGGTGTGCTGCCTTTGAGAAGAAATCATCACGGAGGGCTGTGTCTCTGCGTGGACACATGTGGGTTAAGTTGTCAGATGTATGCATACAGCTGCTTAGTGCACAGTAAACGTTTAAGAGCTGAATGCTCTGATGTTGGTCAGAACAGTTTGTATCATGTAACTGTTCCCCAAAAAGTGGACTTTGTCAGAAACTCACAAATACCAAGTCTGGTGGAGGAATGTGTTTTAAGGGCGGTCTGGTGGCCTGGGGCTTTCTTTGTGGTTTTTTTTCCCTCTGTTTTTCAGTTTATTTCAAGCATTTTTTATGCTTGTTTACAGTTATGATAAGAGTAATTAATTCAGTACATGTGATTTGTATAAATGTTTTCTATTTAGGGAAGATGCAGCTTCTGAAATTAGACTTTATTCTAAAAGAAAGTAGTAATGACAAATGAAATTCATGCTGTTGTGGCTACTCTCCATGATTAATTATCTGCCATATTTTTACTTCTCTTCTAGGAAACTTTTCTTGGTTGTTGTATTTATTATAAACTCTTGGCTCAGTAGTATTCTTGAACTTTTGTTTAAGAGGCAACCTCATGCTTATAACAGTTTTAGTTACTAGTTTAGAATTAGATTACTAATTCAGGGAAGGATGCTAAGTCTTTTTTCCCCTGAAGAGATTCTGCTTTTAATATTTTCATGTAGTGAAATTTTTAATAAGTTATGGTAAAAACTGATGATATGTTCTTGCATAACATATATGCTTCCATATTCACCTCTTCTTCAATGCTGACCAAATCTTTCCTATGGAAGTGAGAATTATTGCTTTCTGTTTTCAGAGAAATAGCTTCCTAACTGATAGTTGTGTGCATGGCATAACATATGGGAGACGAAGCATTATATTAGCTGATATTTAAAATGTATCTTTTCTATTATAAGGAATGAAAGCAATACATTGTGTACTATGATTAATCTTTTCAATACAAGGCTAAATAATAGGTTCCAGTCAGATCTAGTAATTGTTTTAAGTGTTTGCAGCCTAACCAGGATGAGTATGGTCTTCTCAGCTTTCTCAGGCTGTTGTAGGATGTTTATTTCTTTTGGTGTCCTTTGGTGTAGTGCATTTGGGATTGAAAGGTTGCTTATGGCTGAACATTGGGGCTACCACAAAGGCCTCCTTTCCTTTTGTTTAAAATTGTAGGTGTAAATACCATTAGGAAATGCCTGAAAATGTGGTCAGAGTGCAGGTCTAGTGCTTGATGGCAGGAAGGTATCACCTGCAGGTTATGGGAAGCAGTGGTGTGCTGTAGATGAAAACTTCAGGCCCCATCAGCCACCAACTCTGACTAATGTCTGAGGAGTCATCAGCTCAGCAGTGGGAGCAACTGGAGTCTCCCACATCTCTTCCTTTCATCTCCTGCTCTCATGGTACCTCTCTAGAGGGCCAATTTGACCAACTCGAACTACTCTGTGATTCTCGTATGATGTAGAAAATGTTAATGATTTTTGAGTCTGAACTGTGGGAGAAGAACTGTGAACACTAGTGGTGTCCAGCTTACCAGATCCTTGCCTGCACATAGTACCAGTCTGGAGTGGACTTCTCATCTTGCCAACAGGCCTACCCACAATGGGTTAATGAGCTGACCTGGTGATTAGCCTCTTGGTAATGTTGCTGAATTGCTCCGTAGAGGTGGATTGCTCTCCATTCCAGCATGTGGATATAACTGAAGTTTCTAGTTATTTGATCAGGAAGAAACATTCAAAGTGCAACCTGACCGCAGGTTTTGAAACGTGTTACATTTTTATTTGTTTCCTATTTACACAGTGTCCCAATTACCAGCTACTTGCAGGGTTGAGGAGCACCAAGAATGATGCTAAGATGGTTTTTGAGCGCTGCAGACTTCTTCCTCTACCAGCAGGGGGTCTTTGGGCCTTCCTAGGTTTTGGTTGCAGATGATCTTTTGTCTTTGGATTAAGTATATGATCAAACTGCACCTCCAGCGTTTCTGCAGAAGTATGAAGGGCACAGAGGGGTTTGCACTAGACACTCTATTCAAGGATGACTTTTGTTTTTAATGACTTTTTGTTTTAATCCATGCTATTTTTAATGATGTTTTTACAACCTTTCTTTCTGGAGCTTGCAGCCTTCACGATTCCTTTATGCCCTAATTAGCTTTATTGTTTATATTACTCTCATTCTCTAATTAGAGTAATCACATCATGGGGGAGTTGAGGCTCTTCTGCTTTTTCTCTAATTATTTTTGTTTTGTCAAGCCTGGCTGTTTCCTGCTGCTTATTCTTGTCCTTCTGTTTTTATTCTCTGAAAATTGTTGTTGTCATGTTGTCATGTCACTAATTGTTTTTATTTTATCTGAAGACCTTTTCCATTTTTACTGTCTTCGTCATTCTTGGCCATCTGTTCAGCTCCACAGTTCCATTTAAAAGTGACAGGACCCATACCAGCATGTGGGGATAATAAAGTGAAAGAAGAAAGTGAAGGTGATGTCTTTAATTAGCATTCTGGATTCTTCAGCTCAGGTTCTGTCACTTAAGCCACCTTCCACCCGACCCTTATACTCCCTTTCTTGCTGCCATTCCTGTGGTTGCTTTGCCCTTCAGCACTTTCTGCAAACTGGTTATTCACAGTAGTGGTGGAGAGCTGCTGAGGTGTGGATTGTCAGTGGATATACATATGCCTGTGTAACATAAAGATATGTTGGTGTCAACCCCTAAGAATTCCAATAAAATGGAAGTTTTTATAGAAAGTGTCTGGTAACTAGTCTCAGAATTTACACATTAGGAGGAAAAAAACAAAAGCAAGTGTAGAAAGGTTAATAGTGTGCACAAGGTGAGGAAAGATCAGAACAGCATATATTATATATCTTTTGAAGCCTTTTTTTGCTGTGGAACAAGTGACGTGTTTAAAAGTAGAAACAGCTAAGTGGTCTTTTCATGAGTCAAATTTCTGAATGCACACATCAGAATTTTTATGAAAATTGCCCCCTTTGGATGCAGACTTTGAGTGTAGTGGAATGCTGAGATTAGCCAGGAGTGTATTAGCAATGCTTGGTAAGCACACATTTAATGTCCTGGTAGTGTTCTTGCTCTCCCTATGGGTTCCATTTTGTAAAAGCTCTAGGTAGCCTTTTACATTGAAAGCCATGATGAGATTAGAAGTGCACTTGTTTCAAAATACCTGTTTCTCCACTTAGACTTTGTTTATTGTGAATGATAATCTCCTGCTTGAAAAAGGAAGCACTTTGATAGCTACAGAGTATGCAATCATCTCTTCACAGATGAAGTGCCAGCGCAATGTAGCACCTGAGTTGTAATCTGCCCAGCATTTGACCTGAGGTACTGGGTAATGGAATCTCTCTAACTTACTCATTTTCTTCAGTTGAGACTGAAAATATGTGGCTTACAGCAGAGTTTGAATGAGCTCTGTGGCCACTCATGATTGAAATAACCATATCCAATTGCTCTGCACCTAGCACATCTTCTGACTGAAAACACTACTGAACAAAAAAACCAAAGCAGTAATTTTAATTTTACAAAGTCAAAGTTCAGACACAGCTCTACAAATTGCAAGAAACGTCACTGTCTTCCATCGTGTTATGAAGTCAAGTACGCAAATCCTTGTTTTTGAGCTCTCCTTATATTTAGAAGATTGAATAACCAGTCACTGTTAAGTATTTGTTTAGAAGTCTATGGTTTTATCATTTCTTTCCCCTCACAGTCTAGCAATAGTGGAAGAAATTTTGGATGTCTTCTAAGTGGGTTTCCCCTGGATATATTGAGATCTGCATTTTGACTGTATGTCTAGCATATTTCTTCAAGAATTTCTGGTGGTGGGGGGCTACAGTTTTAAATCAAATAAATCTGAGTGTACTTGAATAATGTTGATTTTGATCGGTAATGTCTCTGAAAGAGCCTGGTCATGGGAAAATGTTCTAAAATGGCTCAATTATTTAGTCTCTCCCAGAAGCCTGCCCCAAAGCCAGACCTCTGTGATTGTGATTGATTGTCTTCAGCTGCTTCTTAAGTTTGGGGATTTATAATTCAGCAAAAAGCTCCTTCACGATGCCAAGCTGCAATATGGCAAGAAGTAGCTTACGGTCTGTTTAGTTATCTGCAACACCAGGACCAAGACTCGACAGAAAGCATTTGGAAGGGATTGTGCTGCAGAAATGAAGTACTTGTATTCAGATTTTCTTCCCTAATGCCCAGAGTACCAATGTTACTGTAGAGATTAGTGGATTTGTAGATGGTGATCCATGTCTCAAATAACATTTATGGGAAATAAATTCTTCTATTATCTTGTATTTTATGAAGTGTGCTAGTGTAAACTTATATGAATGAGTCCCCTGTCAGTATAAGGAAGGTAACTACCATGACTAGTTCAAAGTTAATGAATGAAAACCCTTATTTAGGTCAACACCATTCTTAAAGAATATTTAACTAATTAGATGAACTTGTAGCAAAATATCCTGTAGATCTGTAGTGAATAATTTTACTGCAGGCTTACTATTCCATTTTTTTTCTCCCTCTGAAGATATCACTTCAATTTTTCAAAATTATTCAGCTCGAGGTCAAAACCTTCTGTTTTTACAGAGAAGACACCACTACTGAAGGTTTCCTCAGAGGAAAATGGGTGAGTTACTTCCATTTTTCTCAAAATATTTTTTTCTAAATTCCCTTCTATTTAATTGCGTGTGGTTCTTTCTTATATCCTAACACCAAATCTGCTGGGAAATAAAGTGAATAGCCGGGGCTGTAAACGCAGAATTACTCTGGGGCACCTTGGTAGCAGAGAAGGGGCTGAAAAAAGGGAAGGGAAGGATGTAAGGTGCGAGATCAGGGTAATTAAAGAGCCCTAAGCATAGACAGTTGCAGGTACTGTGCTCTTATTTTCTCCATGGGCTATTACATAGAGGGCACTGAAAGACACAGCAGAACTATAGGGAAGGTCCTGATAGTGGAACTTACACACCAAATCCTGAAGTACATCTGGCTGGTGTATCAGAGAACTAGTGCTCTCAGGTGCACCTAAATGTCATGGGGTCTTTGTTCTTGCTCCCCAGTCTACATAGCTGGGTCACCAAGGGGAGCTTGGTCTACTGAATAAGTCTCTTTCTATGAAATTTTCCATAAATATCTCTCAGAGTGAATGTAAAGATCTGCAAGGTCAGTTGCATCTACTACCTGTTGAAATAAAACACTGTTTTGTTTTATTATGTTTGCCGAAAATGTGTGACAGGTTGCAGTGTATGGCTCTTCATAATCCAGATTTTACCACAGATGATGATTCATGGGACAGCAGCTCTGCAGAAATTGAGCAAAGGTTTCAGATGGAAAGTGAAATGACAAGTTTTTCCAGATCTGCTTCTTCTGAGAAATATGAAATCTTGGACAACTTTCATGTCAAGTTCAATTTATCAAAGATGAGGTCTGAATTCAAACAAATTTTCTTTAATTTCTGCATGTATTTTTTTAATGCACAGATGTCTAGAAAATTATTTATTTATATAAATTACTAAAATAGGACTCTGTATTTAGACTGCATCTTGCCATTGATAGTTTGAAATTGATTACAGACTCTCCATAATGATCAATACCCCCTTGTTCTAACAAAAATCAGTCATAGCACCTATTCTAAATTTGTAATTAAATATCTTCTATATAGCTTCTGACATTTCTTTGAAACCACTTTTAAATGGTGGATCATTCCACAGCATTTTTTTCTTCAGTGTTTTATTGCTTCACTTTAATTAAAATATACATGTAAAAGTTCTTCTGTAGTCAGTAGCTTTTCACATATACACAAAGCAAAATATAACTGAGTATTTTTCCATCTTGGACAACATTTATATATTTCACTCTTTATCCCAAAGTAGTCTTTTACATCATTTAGACATGGAGGAAACTGAATCTGTTAATATATTAAAAAAGAGCTACATGATAAGAGCTTAACTTCAAATTTTCTCAGGATATTTTTGCTGGGGATTTAACTAGCAAAACCCTTAATCTTGGATACTAATTCCCTCTTCCCCTTCCAGAGGTTTAATGCTTTTTCTAGTTTGTTTTGGTGTCTGTAGACAGCTCTGCAGGGTTTTCATGGAGCCCAGCACTGCAGGTCCACATCTCCTTTTTGATCTGCTGCGCCTATCCAGCGGAATGTCAGTGCATCTTTTCCCAATCTGTATGTTGTCTTAGCTCATCACTTCACAATTGTTTTCTTCTCATTGTGCATATGGTATTGTGCTCTCCTGCTCTGCTGCTAAACAAATGGAGCAGGAGAATTCCAATTACTGCAATTAGTGCAATGTGAACACATGCGAAGGAGTTTGGTGGGTGTTTTTCTTCACGTTTGTGGTAGATTTCCCTGGTATTTGATGGAACAAAGGTATCGGTTGGGAGTGTGAAATCCATTGTTTCCAGGTTTATAATCTGGGGAGGAGCATGTTTTTCTGGCAGAACTTCCCCTGAAATATTTTCACTGCTATAGTGCAAGCTGTACATTTGGGATCAGCTCCTTAGCTGTTGTGAATCAACATAACACTGCTGAGATAGCAAATGAAGCTAAACTGCCCAGCACCATATGCAGATCAGATCAAAAATCATTTGGCTTAGAAGAGGGGGTGAAATGCTTCATAGGATTATACTCCAAGCATTTCCAGCTAAAGTCAGATAGGATTGGAGTACTGGAGGCATATATCAGCATAGGATTTGGCACAGGGCTTGTACTTTCTTGGCTGTGCCAGATTAGCACTGTAGGAAGAGACAGATTGCAAACCATGGGTGAGTCAAAAGCTGATCATGTCTCAAATGTAAGCTGTTAAAATTGCTGCTTCCTTAATACAAAATGCCATGAAAACAAACAGACAGGAGGAAAAGACCCTTCTAAATTCTCTATTTATTAAAACCATTTCCAAAACCTTGTTTTTATTACATCTTGCCAGCTCCTTTGGATGAGCTTCTATTATTTACAAACAAGTAGTTATTAATTTATAAATCCTTAATTAATATTTTATTTCACTTGTGTCTTAAAATCAAGGGTTTTTAATAATAACTTTAAGTATTATTATAAATTGTAAGCCCAAAATGCAAACAAAAAAAATAAAGTACATTAAAATTAAACCAGTCTGGATTATGATTTATTAATTCATAACATAATAAATTCTCAAAATTACAGAATGAAACTGTAATATAGAGATGGGCAGAATTGACAAGAAGGATAGAAGATCTGTGACTAAGTTGGCACTAAGTATTTTCCATAAATCACATAGTACCAAAAGAAGTTATCAGTGATGAAGTGCTGGTGATGGCTTGTCATCATTCCTTTCTTTGTATGGCTGTATTACTTTGTTCTCTCTGCCATCTTGATTTTCAGTAAGCAGGGCTACTTAGAATTTCTAGAAGCCACCTAACTGGCTTTTTTCTTTTCATCCTCTGCCTTCTCTAGATTTTCATGCTGTGCAAAGTTTGGGTAAAGTTGTTACCACTTGTATTTAATAGAGGACTGTAGCTGCTCTGTACTAGTTTGTGGCAACACATTTTTATTTGTTGCTGATTTTTATTAGCTGTTGTTTGGCAAATTCTAAAGGGGGGAAACTTTGGAAAACAGTGTTTTTGGAAAAAATGGGTCTCCAGTCATTTATGTTGCTTTTTGTTGATTAATTGATTTAGGGATTTATTTCCACTGTGATTAAAAATGATTTCTAACATTCTTCAGATTATTCTGCTTTAATATTTTGTCCTGTAGCATCTATCAATGCAGCTTTTTATTGCATTCTTCCTTTTTCAACTAATTATCCTGGTAACTTGAAATGTTTTCCTTCTTGCTTGTCATCAGGTTTAAATCAAGCCTTGCATTTGTCATTCTGTCAGAAAAACAAAGTTTGAATGTTTACTTTTGAAAAAAAAAACCAGAATAAGAATATTGATGCTTTCAAAATGAAAATATGTAATAAGGTCAAATCAACAGAAAGGCTTCTGTAAATTAAGGTATCAGTATAACATATTGATGGGCAGTCAGAAAATTTTTAGTTGAGTTGTATTTTGAGTAAGATTAAAAAATGATAAATTAAAATGCTAAATCCTAAGGTTTTTTTCTCAAGACCATTCATTTTCAATATCCACATTTTAATTTACTGAGGGGCCTAAGCCCCTCAGTAGTAATCTTGGACAATTCAGAATATTTTATGGCATCTCATTTCCAGAATAGAGCATTCCTTCAATGGGCATAGAGGTGCCGTGGAAAAAAATATTTCATTTTGTTAGTAGATTTATGCTCGTGAAGTATATTTGATTTTAAAAGATACTCTTAAACCCAGAAGATTATTAAAGCTTTTTCTTGTCTTCAAACTGCTTTTTCTAGTACTTTTCAGGTGTGTATTGTAAGTCCAGTTTTGAGGAAGTCACTCATGACACAGTCTGTCTCTGCAACAAGCTGTACTTTCAGCACAGCCATGCCACCTCTCCATGATGGCAGTGCTCCTTTGCCTGTCTGGGAGAGACAAGAATGAGCTGAGGGGGATCTGGGTCTCCCAGGGGCCAACAGCAGTAGTGGACAAGTGGTTCCAGGATCCAGAACCAGCTCATTCTGCAGCCTTCCCTTAGATTTTTCAAGGGGCAAATCCTCCTTCCTCTGCATTGAGATTCATCTGGCAGCAGAGCTGGTGCAGAAGCCCTCATAGTCACCAAGGCTTCCCAAGCCCCTGCTGACCTTGCTTTGTGGTGTCTGTACTCTGATGTGATATAATATCACCCATAAGTGCTTACCGTGATGTTTCTGAAATGCCAGAGCTGTTAAGAGAATAGAAAATGTTGTTTTTAAACTAGCCAGATAGTAAATACATGTTTCCTTGTTTTTCAGATGCTGTCTAAAATTCCTGAAAGTTTCAGGCCTCTTTATCTTTGTAGTTGTCTGCTCTGTAAGTATTGAATTTGTAGTCCTCCCCTGGCCCCTGTTTCTTTAGAATTAGTTCAGAATTGGCTATGATATTTTCTCTTAGCACACAGAAAATGTCTCGAGGCAAAATTGACAATACTGTGCAGGGCTTCATGTACAATCAGACTCCTTTTTGGTGTACTAGGGTGAACCAAATCTCAGGACAATGTGGTTGGATAAGCAGTTGAGTTGGAGGAAAAGGCACCTTAAACCCAAATTTGTAGGTCACTTAAGGATGAATTTAGGGTAGATCTTTTGATCCTGACACTTGAGGAATGCTCACAGGGAAAGCTGTGCTGGGGACGATGCCGCAGCAGCGGTAGCACTTCACAGTGTCAAAGGCAGAAGGTGATGGGAAGGTTGGCATCTCCTTCAGGTGGCCAAAGTGCTGCCCTCCCTTAAAAAAGTCTTCAAAATCAGCAGAATCTTAGACTGCAAGTGTAGAGAAAAATTTCAAAAAGTTGGAGTTTGTTTTTTAGCGGCTGTGAGGAACTCCTTTTTGGGTTGCAGGGCTTCTGTACTGGAAAGAAAATAGATGACACTCTGTCTGTCCTCAGGTATGGGTGTTGCTTTCCAGACCATGAAGATTACAACTCTGCCTTAAGAGACACTTGAAAAAAGTGCTTAAAATATGTGACTTTGGCTGTAAATTAACAGAAGGAATATTACTTACCCTTGTTAAGTATGCCAGAGATTTTTTTCAACTGTGGTGGAACTATACCTAAAAATACTGAAACAATCTCACAACTGAATGTGCAATTTGAAGGAGTCTTTTTAAAGTATTTGAGATAAGTTTAGCAGGTCTTTTGCAGTTTTTGTGTTACTAATGAATGTTTATTTTTTATCCTTGCCCTAGATTTTATTTAGCATTTATCCAGATCAAGGTATGCCATGGCAGATGTTGGCTGTGTCACCTCTGGAAAGCTTCTGTATCCTTCTTTCACTGAAAAAAACCTGATCTGAAGTTTCATTGATAATGTACTTGAAAGGGTGTGTATTTTCTGTCTTATACCCTGGGAGGACTGGATGTCCTCAGAGCCTTGGCTGCCTTTAGACTTGTCCTTTGACACAGGCCCGAGTGCTCCCTCTCCAAGTTGTACTGAAGGACACCTGTCTGGGGTCAAGCAGCTGTTTAGAAGAGCAAACAGTAGAACAACCCCAAATAAAAATTATTCATCGTAGGTGAGTACAGATCTTAATGTGAAAAGTGTTTGGGGGGTGAACGTTCAGTTAGTAAACAAGCGAAAACTTTTGCAAACGAAAATGAAATGTAATTGCATTTCTTCTTCCCACTATATTTCTAGTTTAATCAGTCTGGTCTGAAATCTGCTTGACTCTTATTGCACTAGTGTTAAAAGAAGATGCACCTATAGATACATTTCACAAGCTTCTGCAAGGTGCCTTGTTTTGAGGAAGTGCAGTAGGTTTTCATTTTTGAGATGTTTTGTTCTTCTGTAAAACTGGTCAGTTCCATAGCTTTGGGCAGCGAGAGTCCATTCTAAGTAGATTTAATTATTAGCATTCTCACTGATACTATAGTATCAATAATGACACTATATAATGCACTAATTAGTAGGGTAAATGGGGAAGAAAATGTTAGTGCTCTAGAGCAATTTATGATTAAAATTTGAGATTGCTTTTTGGAGGGAAGCAAATGGACTTTCACTAGGACCAATGACAACTTCAACTGTAAATTCCCATCAATTTCCTGTTCACATCAGTGTTTTTGGTCCTCCTTGAAACTGTAGCTGAAAGCTCCTAGGGTGTTGAACAGCACCACGACTGTCACCACCTTATCTGCCAAATGAGGATGAATTGAAAGTGAGTCTTTAAGTTCTTAAAGTTTTAGTCAACTGTCATAGTACAAATTGAGGATTTCCTCTCTCTCCAGACTTGGGTTGAACCCATAGCTGTTGCATTGTACTCATTAATTCTCCAAGTAAATATTCTCTTTGTTTTAGGGAGCTGCAGTTGGGACTGCGATTTTAGACAAACAGGTGTTCCTGTATTTCACATTTTATCTATCATGTCAGGAGACTTTGGGACAAATAGCTGTCAGACAGTCAGAATATAGCATTTCCATTTCTTACTTGACAAACCCACAGCTAAAGCTTTTTAGTTTGTGTAATGTGTCTTGAAAACTGGATGTTTCATTTGCTGTCTAATGTCACTGAGCTGGGAAAAAAGTGAGAGGCAAGCAATTCAGCAAAGCCATGCTTCTTTTTCAAGGTGATGTGGTAATTCAAGCAGAAAAGTCAAGGAGAAAGATTGCATTTCGAAAAGAGTTTTGGAAAAGGCACCAGCAATCCTGAATGTCCTCTTACTGATGATGTCAGTCTCCATTGGCACAGCAGTAAGTTCACGTGGCTGTCTTCCACTTTATTGCATAGTGGAGAACGTATTCCACTTCTTGGCTAGGCCTAGGTAACGTTAACCATTCAGACAGCTGTGTTGAAGATGCAATTTATGCTGGCTGGCAACCTGCAGTACTCCCAATGGACACTACCTACTACTCTCTGAATGAGTATAAGAATTTAATAGCAGGTTTGCAGGTGTGCTGCAGTAGTCCTTGTCACAAAGCCCTTGCAGGTTATCATATGAGACTTTGGGTGGAAAAGAAGTATCTTAGCTCATATGATGCCAAATTATGCAAATGAGCACACTTCTTGCTTCTGCTTCAAAAGCTGTTTAGAAATGTTGAATAGGTACTAACCACTATATATATGTTTTTTAAACTCTTTCCTCTCAGTTCTGTTTCTTTCCAGAAATGCCCAAGCATATTGATGTGTTATGAATGTGTGCTCACATATACAATGTATCTCCATACACTAGAAAAGCAAAACAAAGTGTGAAATATTTCTAAAAAACAAATCGAGTGATTATTTTTGGATTTCATGTCCTTTGTCATCGTGGTGTGACTTGGATATTTTTGTTTTTTCTGCCATGCCCATAAGATCTCAGGTTTGCTCAGAGGCAGGGCTTTCCTTCTCTGGTGCTGGGAGAGGCCTTCATTAGCTGGTGTGGAGGTGACCTGCTTTTCAGATGACATCTCTCTTTGTGTTGCTATACCTTTATCTCTGATTTGGTTTTACTCTAGCTGTTTTTCTTCCCATTATCTTTTTTAATAGCCTGTGTGTATCTCCCATTGCTTTGTCCATCCCCATGGGTACATACCTGGCTTGTAACACTGAGGTTTGCTGGCTGCAGGTTCTGGTAACATCTTTCTTCCTGTGAATTAATAGAAGCTTTCTGTAATTTTGCATGTGGTTGGTTTGGTTTTTTTCTAATACTAATTTCCCTATGGACATAAATTTCCCACCAGACATAAATTCAGTGATTTTAGTATAGTTTTTCAAAATATTGCAAATGTCTCTCTTTGAACATAAACACTTGGGATTTATTGATTTTTAAATTCTAACAGTCCTATAATACGAGAAAGAAGTAAGTTTAAGTAAGTTTGTACTGAAGCCTGACTAGAGGACCCTTTCTGCAGAAAGCAAGATTCAATACCACTGTTGATGTAAAATGTGTGAAGCATTTTCAGATCTTTTGTTCAAAGGCTGTATGTAACAGGAGAACATCTTTAATTATTAAGATGATAGAAGAAGAGATATAAAGTCTGAATAAATTCCAGCATATCTTTGTTTAATTACATGTACCTATTCTAAGACATGAGCATTCTTATCTTTTCTTAACTCTTTGGCCACTCAGACCTTCAGGAAATGTCTCTTCATTAAGTGGGTGATCAAAGACTGAATGAGAAGTATTCTTGTTCTTCTCCACAACTTACATATGTTTTCAGATTTGAAAAATTTTCAGAAGTGCTAAATATACTTTGTGTTCATTCCTTTGTCTCTAATAACTACTGCCCTGATCTAAGCAAATTTCGAACTTTTGTCCAGCAGTGGGGAATGGACAACTGGAGCAGAACCAGACATTAACTTTTTGACTTGAATTAGGCTTTATCAAATTAAAAAGTAATTGGTATTCATCATGCTTTTAAGGAATTATGGACTCAAACTGTATGCTATTTCACTGTCATTTAAAGAAGTGTCTGTCTCCCTGATACAGTGCCTTCTTTCTTTCACTATATCTCATACAGTTATAGCTATTTCTACATTTCTCAATAGTAGAAATATTTTTTTAAAAAATGGTAAATCTTCAGCTCATTTCTATGCAGTAGATCTCACACCTACCATGCTGAAGTGTGAGATTCCATCTTTACTCTGTCCCTGACAACTACTTTGGTAACAACCTTTTCTTCCCACTCAATATTTGTGCTTGCACCCATTCGTGTTATAGATGAGGAAAGGTTAGATCAGTGTGGGCAAAGCAATTTAATTTTCCTTTTTTTGTACTGATTGTCAGAAATTACCTGGGGAGTGGACAGTGGATTCTTCCTGAGTCTTGCATTTTTGTAAATATATTTTAAAGTCTTTCAGTCCTCATCTGATTGATTTTTTTTTTAGGTATTTGATATCTCCCCAGTGAAATTTATGGAGCAAAAGATGACATTTTGAAAATTAAATATTTTCACAGCACCGAGTGTGAAGAGTTTCTTACTCACTTGCTCTTTATGTTCAAAATAAAACTCAATAAAAATACATAACCTGAAGTCACACCTGGATCGGTATCTGCTTACTTCAAATCAGACAAAACCAGAGATATCTTGAAAATTGACTAGATAGGGGCCATTTTCATGGATGCACCTCTGTCCTCTCTGTGAGAGATTTTGTCATTCCCAGTCCAGGATTAAGATCGCAAATTCAAAATGTAGAAGATGTACCTCAATAGTAAGAATATGTTGAATTTTAAATCATAGGCTAGATTTCTCTTTTCTTTGGATTCAGTGGAACCATTTAGAACAATTCCATAGATGGATGAGAAGTCTCTAGGACAAGCAGACTTAAGACCCCTTATTATCAAATTCCTTGCTAAAGTTCTATAAGTTTGAATGATTTCTGCATGAATTTGCATTATTGGTGCAACTGTTAATCATGGAGCAAGGAAAGGTCACTAGAGAACTTGCAATCATGCCATGACCATTAGTGACATGGAAAACAACATTTCCTACTCTCTGAGAGGTGTATATATAGAAAGCACTGTGAGGCAAAGACTATAGCCATATTGTAGCAGAATTTTCTGCTTCCTTGAAGGTTCTTCTCCAGGGAGCATAAATTAATGTAATTAATTATGAAACCTCTCTAATCCCTTTAGTTCTTTTTTCCCTTTGAATATTTCTTTATTTTGTTACTCTAGTTCTCTACTGGCAGAGAACTCTCCTCGATAATTTTTTCTTGCAGAAAACATTTAAAAATCGTTTCTGTTTTTGATGTTGGAAATGCACTAAGCATTTAGGCTGCAGGCAATGTTCAAGCTGTTAAATAGATGGATGAAGACCAGGACCAAATGCAGAGGGAGCCAAGAAGCAGAATCTCAAGGCACAATTGATAAAATGCTGTAGAAATTAGTTTGTTACGAACTTCTCAAACTGATGGAGCAGAGAGAAAGGATGTATCCATTGTAGATAATAATGGAACTGGATTACTGGCACTCAAAAAAGGGGGAAAATAAAAAGCTTACAGAGCATTCATCAGAGGGGGGAGCCCAATAGGGACAGAGAATTGTGTAGTTCAACTTGGTCCATTGTGAAGGTATGATGTAGAAAAAACCTCATCAGCTACAAACAGAAGAAATTTAAAAAAAGAAAAGCACAAATAGTAATGCAGAAATAACAGTCAAGGACAATATGCAAAAATTGATGCTAAGACCCGGGAAAAGGTCTTTTTTAAAATGGTAATATCCTAGAGAACCTATCATAAGTGACCTGGTCATAAATCTGGATGAATGATGTATAGCTACCTCAGAAACTTGCTGAAAAATAATCCATAGACATAGCATTCTCCAGGTACATTCTACAGTATACAGAATAGGATATACAAATATATGTTAAAGAAAGCATCAAGTCAGCCATCTGTGTGCAAATACAACCGAGAATCTCTGTCAAGCAGGGCTTTTTGGCTGCCTCTGTACATATTGAAATAATTACATGATGGAGGGTAGAGCAGGGACTCAGTACACAGCTGCTCCTGAGTTAGTCATCCTAGTGTCTCTTAATAGTTAATAGAGAGAACAGATGTTCCTCATGAGCAATTATTCTCATCTTCATGTAGTGGTCCAAAATGAAGCAATGAATTCCATCTTACAAGCACCCTCTTATCTCTGTTTTTGGGGAGGCAACCATCAAATGCAGATGTTCAATGTACAGGAGTGTGAACTGTGGTGGATGAACCAGTTTAAATGTTTAGCCACTGCGATGGGAATGGGAATTCCATCATGTTATCTGCATAAGTGACATAAAAATAAAGTAACATGAGGTGACTCTCACATACTCCTCAAAACCTCTTCAGAAAACCAGAATCAGGAAATACAACTCTTCGTTCAGCTTGGAGCAGCAGACCTGCTCTGGTGCCAGATGTAAATACAGACAGCCACAGTGGAATGCTTCACAAAGCAAACACAAACCCAAATCCCTTGACAGGCTAATTCACAGCAATAATGTGATTTCAAGAATAGAACTATATCAAAATGAAGCAGTTTAGCTGAAGTGAAATACATCAGAGCAACTCTGGCTGTAAGATCATCATGAGATCATCAGGGAGATTTTTTTGCTTTAAAGGAACATACTGAAGCACATATTATTAAAAAAGAAGTTCAGGAAAGGAAAAGCATAATTAAATTGCAGAATAAAAAGGTATATTAGAAGTAAAAACACAGTTTTCCCAAAAGTTGTCCATATGTGAATGATTAAAATTTAGAGGAGGTCACATTCTGGCAATTTAAGGGAAATATAAAACCAAGGTAAGGCAGAAAAAAAAATTTCTGAAAAATAGCTTGATTAAAAAAATCTTCTTTTTTTTTTTTTCATGCAAGCATGTCTGAAGTTTTTTTCTGGTTAATTATGATTCCGCCTTTCATAAAGGTTGTGATCTGCTGCAGTCTAACAATGGAATTATGACAGAGTCCCAAAATATTTTTTGGAAAAAGATAACTTTGATGGGATTTGAGAGCCTCAATGCAGACTGGTAAGTGATGTTCTGTTGCACTTGCAATCAAAGGAGAACCTTTCTTTATTTTTTTTTTCTATGGCTCTTTATAATGATTTTATAAGTGAACAGAATGGAATGGAAAAAGTATCCTTATCTGTAGAGAAAAAGAGGAAAGGAGTCACTCTTCTTGAAAATAAGGTTTAATTTTAGACATTCTTTCTAATAGCTCCTGAATGTGTCATCTAGGTAATTACAGGATTTATTTTAAAAGTATTGCTTAAAAGGAAGCTGCCATAATTATATGCCCCAAAGCTTTTCAAGACGTAAGTGGCTACACTCCTAGTGAAAAACTGACTACCAAAAATTGTCCCAAACTGTAGGGTTAATGATTTCAGGTCAGGAGACCTTTTAGGAGATTTAATTAATGTCTCTACTTAAATGTATTGATATAGTTCCTATTGAGACTGCTATTATATATCAACTAGTGACACAGAAAAACTGTGATACCAAATCATATTTAAAACTTCCACTAACAGAACTGTTGTAGTTTCTCTTCATGTTTGCTAGGAGTTGTGTGTGTAACTTCTCCTGACTGGACTTGTCTCCTGATTTGTTACATGTGAGATTATCTTCTTATCCTTTCCTGTGTGATTTCTTTAAGCAAATAGATGCTTGGAAGCTTAATTTTTTTAATAAATGGCTTGTGGGTTTTACTGGTAGTGTTTTCTTGGCTTGCCTTGATAAGCAGGATGATATTTATATTATTTTGAATGCATTGGCTGCCCACCTGGTACTAGATCTAGGTTTGGGGGGTTTTTTTGTTACTGTAAGAGATTACTCTTTTTTAGGTCTGGAAGGACCTCATAATCTCCCAAATCTTTCCCCATTAGACACTGACTAAACATGGATGATCTTCTTGGGGGTCACTGGAAGTAGGACTGAGCGCAGCACTGCCCTGGGTCCTCTAACTACCCTGAGTTTTTTCTTTTCCTGTCAAAGTCTCTGAGTTTTATGGGCTACAAAGCATCTTTTGGGAAAATTATTTTGGTGGGTGTATGATCTGGTACATTTTACTCTCTTTTTTTAGTATGCTCAATGACATATTAGATGTTAAAACCATAAGATATTTAAGCACGGGATTAAGTCTCAATTTCAATGGAATGTGTATGCGTAAAGCTAAGCAGTTATTTTTTTGTTTGTTTGCTTTTTTGTTTTGTTGGTGATGCCTTAGCTTTCTGTCTATCACAGACAGGAGCAAAACAATTACAATATTGCTCTATTATAGTAACAAACAAACTGTGAAGGATTTAAAACTCGGGCTTTCCTCGTCCCCTCCCTTCCCTCCCCACCAAGCTGCAGGGATGCTTTTTTCAACCATGCCAGAAGTGGACTATTACAACACTAGATTTAAAAAGCCCTAATTTTATTGGGACTAATAGAACCAGACTTCCAGTGGATTTGTGGATCATGGTTGGCTGATTTTTCAATTATATTAGACTAGGAGTGTAGTTTGACTACACCTCATGTGAGATATCTCTAGAAAAAAGTAGATGAGGGAGCGGAGAGTGATAGAGTCTGTGAGTACTTCGGCTGAGAGGAGGTTGAAAATATCTTTTGGATATTTGCACCATTGCGAGCAAAACTTTGACCAAAAAGCAAATAGTCAGGCAAAATCCTCTGCAGTTTCTACATTGTTTTCACTGGTACAAGTTCTGTGATGTTTAAATTGCTGAGCTAATGGTGTTGCCTTTCATCTAGTACAAGTACTTAAAGAGCCTTACTTCTCTGTCTCTCTGTGTATTTCTATATGCTATTTTGACATTTTGATACGTCAGGTGAAAGCACTGGTAATCCCCAAAAGTCACTAGGGAAGATATATTTGTCCTGAACCTGTAACTCTTGTTTTATTAGGGAACTTGGTCAAAACAGTACTACTTGGTGAGCAAATAGACATCTGTTTTGTTCTTTTCAAAATTCCTGAGGCATTTTAGCTGAAGAATGTATTTTTCAATATAAATTAACTAAATTTTTTGTTTTTCTGGAATTTGTATAGCCTATTTTTACTGGAAATTTGCACCTTAACAACTTTATTAACAGCTATGAATCTGACTGACTTTCGTGATTCTGCTCTGTTGAAGTTAGACATAGGAGGCCCATTTGGGGCACAAGTAGTTGATGAGAAAACAGAAGAATACATCGTAGTACAAATCAGCCAGAACGAAGACACAGGATCAAAGAGGAGGCGCCAGCAGCAGGTGATGGTGTTTAAATTCTCTGTTGTTTTTTCTGAGATTTGTTTTATCACTCATTTCCATCACCACTGTATGGATTAAGTGGTCATGCTTTTTCTTGCTGCAAAGTGTTTCAATTTCGGCATTAGAAAACTTACTTTAATTAAAGTTACATTTTCTTTTGCCTTTATAAGGCTTGTCTGGGCTTCCTGCATTAAAATTTTGTTCTCTATATTCAATGCAAAGTGTGTTTTGGCATCCTTCCTCTGCAGGACATCCTGGAGGTTTCTCTCACTTCATTGGTAGAGTGAAGTTATGAGGATGAGTTAGTTTGATTAAACCTGAGCACCCATAACAAACCTAATCAGGGGGAATTATTTTAGGCTGATTTTATGCCTGATCCACAAAAAACCTCAAAAATGGACAGAAGAGAGAAAAAGAGGAATAAAACCCTCTATCAGAGGCATATCACTATCACTGGCTTCTGCTAATATTGCTAAATATGACTCTCTTGCAGGTGGTATACAACTGGTCTCTACCCTTAAGTTCAAGAAGAAATCATCAGATCATCACAACTAGAACCTTTCAGATACCAAACAGGTTGGCTAAGAGACTGAAAAACGCTGCATTGAAGGAGTAGTTTCCATAGACTTGACTAAGATAACATTTAAAAATAATTATCGCTGCATGTTTCAGAAGGGCAGGAAAGGATAACTTCTTGTTGCTCTTTTAAAGTATTTACAAGACTGGTTTGTACTTGAGTTAATTTCTAAACAATACTTTTTAAAGGGATAGAGTTTGTTAGCAAATGAGGAGTTGTTTGCTTTTGTAAAGATATAGCAAGTATATGGATATGTACTCAATATAAAATTAATGCACAAATAAAACAAAAGGTATTTCATTCCAAGAATAAACAAAGCCTTTTCTTTTGCTTTCACCAGAGGCACCATCTTCATAAACATTCAAGCTTTCCTGCAGGAGTCTGGAAGTGTTCCTCTCTCCATGAAGCATCAGTACCTTCATGCAAATATAGAGGCACAAGTAACAGTTGCATCCATCATCTTAGTAGGTGTCTACGTGCTGATCATATTGGAAGTAAGCCAGTTTTGTACTTTGATTTTATTTTTTCCCTAAGTTGTAAGTGGACCACAAGAAAAGTTTTCAGTCTTGGGCTTTGATATAATTTTAAAGTGTGTATATAACTTCTTCATGCACCATTAGTGTTGCTAATAACATGAATAAGATACATGTGGGGAAATTGTTTGTATTGTAAGTGATTTTGCCAAGTTCTTTTAATGTTACAGTGATCTTGTATATTTTTCTATTAAGCTCTGTAAGTTTTTAAATATTTCAACAGAATTATAGTTTTGTTGTGAGAGTAAAAATAGGTTAGAATTGTGAAAGGTGTGGAAAATTTGTTTTTAAGTTAATTATTTTTTAAGATAAGTTAAAAGAAAAAGCCCATTTGGTTATTTGCTTTCTCTAAGGTGCCTCAAACTATGAACTTAGCATACTTTTAACGGGTTAAAATGAACATATATTTTAATAAGTGACTTTTAGGTGTTCTTTAGCTGCATTATTTCAAGGGGCAATGGAGCCTGAATTAAGTCAAGGGACAGGGAATTTTTAACATATATTGCAACAACATAACAAAACCTTGAGATATGAAATCCAATAAAAATGCATTGCATCACACTAAGAACGGAAAACATACCATAAACAGCACAGAACTCCAACTGAATTCTTTGAACTGAAAACACTCACTGCTATCTTAAAATGAATTGCAAATGGGAAGGAACACTTTTTAAAAAAATTATTTTTAATTCATATGAGCATCCATATTGTCAATAGTCTGAGTTGAATAATGCCAAATTTACATTAGTATGAACCAAAGAAATGAATGAAATTAAGTCTACAAAGTGCTCCACTATCGCGACCCTCCTGGGCC
>VXBB01005457.1:351880-365829 GCA_013399915.1 Illadopsis cleaveri | reverse complement strand
GCTTTGTGAAAGGTGTTAGCCTAGACATTATAAACTCCATAACGACATCTGTAGACTTTCAAAGGGATTTCAGCACATGTAGCATCCACACTAGGGAAGCTACTCGGCAGCTGCAAGGGGGAAAAGAACTAAAATAAAACTGCAAGCCCAGAGAGTGGCATGCAGTGATGTGCAGCAACTAGCAAGAAACATGTATTTCCCAGGGACTAGCATAAGGTGATATCCTGACCAAAATCTATGAGCTGTAATTTCTGCTCTTCAAATTTAGATTCTTTATTTTTGCGTGGTTGAATCTCACCTAAATGACAGAAAGTTATGGCTCTTTGAACTGGGCTTCAATTACTTTGAACCTTAATAAATACTTTGTGAGAACATTTTAAGGCATCACTTGTCATACCATATTACTATGCTCCTGATTGGTAACCTCTAGCAAAACTGAAGCTAATAACTGTAGTCTGAGGTTAACAACACCCTGACAGCTGGTGAGAAACATGAAAGACACTTTCTTTACTGATTCTCACTTTTGTGTGCTTGAATGCCATGCTACTGAAACCAGCAGGTTAGTTCATTAGCTCTTATTGTCTCAGCACTTGCTCATTAAACATTCTCAACATCTTCAGATCCACAATGTCAAATTACTTGGGCCTAATGACATTTCCCCCTTGTCATTAAAAATCCTGTTACATTTAATTTTTGCTTCACACAGCTCGGGGTTTTCTTCCTGTTCCTTTTTAGGGTCATGCACTGAGCTCACTAAACTGCATCAGCTGAAAAAGCCTGAATTCTTACAGGATTAGTACTGAGGGGATGGGCTGGAGGGTGAGTTAAGCACTCCTAAACTTGCCAGGTGACAAAAGATTGGTGCTGTGTCCATACTTCAGGCAGCCATAATGGCAGGATGAATCCAAGACCCTCCAAAGCCACAGAGAGTAGGGAAGGGCTGCACTTGCCATCCCTGCCCATGGTGCACAGCAGCTCCCAGTGTGGCCAACCTGCAGGAGAGCCCAGAGCAGGATCTGCTCCAGCCCGGAGAGCACCACAGGCACCTCTCACTCTTCCCACACTGAGTCAGCCTGGGGGACCATTGCAAATATCCTCCCCATGTGCCAAGGGTAAAGCTAAACTTTTCTGTTAAAGGTGGCTCAGGCATTCTTAGTCATGCAGGCAAAATTGAATGGAACTGAGGCTAAAAATCAGCTCCTTAAAAAAGCCATGCTGGTGCTTCAGCACGGACACTGAAATGAAGATTGCAGCTGCTGGCCAAGGACTGCCCCTAACCACCCACAGGAGTGGGCTGGAGCTGCAGCCAGTCTTGATCTTGAAGAGTGCAGTAGAGGGAATTAAGAATTTTGGGGAGGTTTGTATAGCAATAAAAAGCCAAAGAAAGAGTTGTCAAAGTGAATAGGGTTGTTCAAGCAATATAAAGATGAAGAAAAAGTCAGTGTACATGGTTTGTGACATAAAAGATTGGAATTCTTGATGCCTCTTTCCCACCTGACTTCCTTTTCACCATGAAAGGAATAGGCCAGTGCAATTACCCTTCACTTCTCTAGTGGTCTGCAATAAACCTTTTTATACAGTGAAACGGTTTTGACTCAGTTTGCAGCGTGTATTTCCAATTATGCAGAAAATGCTGTGTAAACAGTTATTACCACTGCATAAATAATATTAATAGTATTCCATGATCCAGCATGTGAGATTCAACATCAGGAACAGATGACAGAATGTTTCTGATTTCTTAAAAATAGGTGGAAAAGACAGAAAAATATTCAATAAAATGTCAGAAGTGAAAAATATACATTTTCACTGTTGCACCACAATTTTTGACACCTCAAACCTGAACACACATTTTTATTTGGTGTTTTGACTTTTGCTGTACCAGTGACATTTTTTTATAAAAGCAGAGCTCTGGCCTCTATGACTTAATCTTGCAGTGGTACAGCCTCCTGCTGGGAAAGTGAACTACAGCAACGGTTGCAAACTCTTGCTCACCCAGAGTTTGAACAGCACAGTCAGGATGCTGTGCCAGTCCTGCATGACCTGGCCTTGGGGTGCTCGTGTAAAACGAGGGCCACTCCCTTTTCAGCAGCTGCTGATTTACCCCCATTCTGTTGGTGCAAAGAATCCCCTGGAAGCTGGTCTTGGTGATTTTGTACTCGGCCACTAACTAGTGATGTTACTGAAAGCTGAAGATGTTCAAGACATCACCTTCTTTCCCACATTCCACTGCAATGCAAATTTAGCCCGAGGCACAGCTAGGCTGATACCTGCCTGACTCTTGCTCCTTCAGACCTTTAGGAGTAATTGCAGCTGTGCTCAGGATTTAGTTAAGTATCTGCTGCAGCATTAAGGTGAGTTTGTAGTGAAATCTCCAAAATCCAGCCTGAAAATATCTTCATTACTTGGTCTGCTTCTTGATCTTTGATTTAATTTTTTCTAGCTTTTTTAATCAAAGAATTAAGCTATAAAGGCCAACCAAAATGTGAGTAGTTAATTAAAATGAAATTTGAAAACTTCTCTTCCACTGAGCTCTTAGGTTTATTAGATTTGTGATGGATGGCATACGAATGGCTCTTCATGCAATCTGCATTCTGGAGGTCTTTGAAATAAAGAATGGCTCAGGAGAATTGCCCCTGACTGGGAAAAGTGGAGTTTTGTTGATAGAGATAACACAGACTGGCACAGATTGCTGCCATTATCCATTTTGATTTTTTAGGAAAGATGACTTTGGACAGTAAATTTAATGAGGAACAAGGCAATAAATGGCTATTCTGGGACTAATTGAGATATTTAATTGTTATATATGGATGTCCTGGTTTAGTGAACCTGAATATAACAGACAAGTATGCTTCTGTTTAGAGCTAAAGTTCTGTGAAAGTTGAAAGGTTTCTAAAGCTAAAATGCTAAAATAGTACCAGAGCATTCTGTGCTGCTGGGATAGGAGTAGATATTCATTTTTGGCTTTTTGAATATCTCTTCTTTTTTTCCTTAAACATTAGAAAAATACAATTTGAATTTTACCTGGGTTAAGGTTGAGTTTGGAGTATGAGATAAGGAGTCTGATTCTGATTTCACCTAATTCATGTGAAATCCAAGGGAGGTTGGTTTTTTTGCCTTTTTTTTTAATTTGCACTGTTTGTGTGTGAAAAAGGCCAGCATTCTCTCCACACCAACTCGTCTTACGCACTTTTGCAAAAAGCATTTGCTTTCCCCACAATCTCTTTATATTGCTTTAAAAGAAAGGCAGTTTACTCAGACCATACACAGGTCTCCCCAGACAGATGCAAATTCATCACAGCAAAAAGCTGCTGCAGAAAGAGCACAAAAGAGTGGCCTTAACTCTGAGCAGAGCTTCTGTATGAGGAGCCTTCTCAGGATGTAGGAAGGTCTTTGTGTTCCAGACAGGCTCTGTTAGGTCTGGGAGTTGCACCGTGCCTGTGTCCTGGCAGTGGGCTGGAGAATTGGCTTGCACTGAGTTCCAGGAAAAAGAGGCTGAGATTATAAATATACGTGAGAGCCTCATGATGTACCATTTTTGTTACCATGGGGATGTAATTGTAACAGCAGTCTGTCTTTTTTTTTTCAGTACATCATTGTTAACAAGAGATTGTATTTAGATATGAACGCATTCATCCTTGCAAAGACAAGCAGGGATAAGGCATATGAAATGAGCAGAGTACAGCATAACTAATCACATACATCAGCACATCTTGTGTGAAAAAAAACATATTTTGAAGAGCAAGTTGCATTTTTCAAGTTACCTTATGAATTTCTGTTTCTTGATTAATTGTAGGTTTCACTCAGTTAAATTTTTGAATCTAGCATAGAGCTTAAAGTGCAGTTAAATTTCTTGCAAACGTGCAAAGTAATAACTGTCTTCTGTTGCTTTATTTACAACTAATTCTGGATTCCAGTGTATTTTGTAGCAGACTCCTGTTGAGAGGACTGAACCCTGAATTAGTGTTAAATGCTGGCTCTAGGTGCTGATTACCATTGCCAGTGTGACACAGATAGGTATCCCAGGTCTGAACACATGCTGCAGTCTGGGAACTACCAACAGCACCACAAGATAAGAACAAACAATAAAGCGCCCATAGCCCACTCATTACATGTTGTTAATACCAGAGGGAATCAAAGCCTTCCAACTTGTTTTATTTTCCTAGAGGTTAGTTGCAAAACATTGAAAGTGAAAGGTCACGTTGTTACAGTTGAATGTACCAGCAGACTGAAGTGGAAAGAATTTCTTCAAGGAGAGAAGAGAAAGTTATGGGAGAACAGGGAGCTGAACCCAAAGCTGTCTCTTCCTCTCCCTGTGTGTGATCAGGGCACACAGCTCCAGCATCAGCCTGCTGCTGGCATTCATCTGTCCTACTTTTGTGAGTAACAACAACAGCAATTTCCACACCTGACCAGAGCATGTTTTCCATCATTTAGCATCAGCTGAAACCTTTGAGGAACACCAGAGCCACAGAGACAGAGGCATCTCACACAACCACAAGGAATAACTATGTGCACTACAAATGGACATAGGTAAAGCCAGCTTCAGAGGGTCAGACAGCAAAATGCTATTACTCATCCCAGACAGTCTCTCTAACTATACTACATCCTACCTCCATCTTCCCAAGTATAGGAAAATTAAGCAAGGAGGAGTTGCTCCAAAATTCCTGTGATATGTAACATTACCCATTATCTTGGATATCTTGGGTTCTCAGTTCAATCTAGGATACAGCACAGACATTACCATGGCAATTAAAAAACTTCCTGGGGAAGGGCAGAGTACAAAATGCATTGCTTATCCCTCTGAATGTCCCTGCAACTCTTGACACAGAAGTATTGCTAAGACACTTCAATAACTGGAGAAGATGAATCATATTGCAGAGGCTCCACTTATTCCTTACCCTACATCCTCTGATGGACACATTCAAGAGTCCTCTTTTAAGGGTCTTCATTTCCTGCTTTCCATGAAAATCCATACAGCCCCCACTTCTCTGATATGCCTGCAGAGAGTCACTCTACAAAGGCACTGAGAAACTGTGAGCTTAGCTGAGAGGAATACTTTGATGGAAATCAACCATATCTCTGTTTCTTCACAAATGCAACAAGCGTCATGACTGAAATGTCAGAACACCTACACCGTCCTTCAGGCTGCTTTTTCCGCAGCACAAAAGAGCAAATTCTCCTCTGTGAAAGGATTATTTCTGTCTGTGGGGACAGAGATGGAGTGAGCACTCCAAAATCCATAAAAATGCTCATCTGAATTTCTTCAGCTCTGTCAGTGCTCATTACTTTTTCTGTCCTCATTCTTGCATTTAGTAGTTTTGGAGATGGTGGGTAAGAGGCCTCATTCCTTCCTTCCTGCCCTCCTCTCAAACCCTGAACCAGCACACCTGTGTAGTTACTGAGAGTAATTAAGGGCATGCCAAGCACAGAAATGTGCAAACACTTCTGACTGAACGCAGAAAACAAGCCAATAAAAGTTCAAAGTAGCAGTGCTGTATAATAAAACATGTGCGTGGGTCCCCCAAGTCTGCACATGGTTATTGATCATCTTCCCTTCAGGGGAGTTTTTATGAGGAGCACACAAGGAATGAGGAGACAGGATTATAAACCATGCAAATGTGGCTTTGCATCACTACCAGAAGATTTGGGAGAGATGAACTGGATGAATATCATATTCTTATCTTGCTGCTAATGAGCAGCAGCATGGCTTCATGCCATGCTCCTGGTGCTTCACAGCTAGCTGTTGTTGAAGCCAGGGTTACCAGCCTTTCCTCTATACAAATCAAATTCTAGGTGCAGTAACAGGCATGAAAATGCAAGCACAAGTGAAGCTTAAAGCTGAATAGACATTTACTTCAGGCTCCTTCTGGTAAATCTTGAAAAATAAATCTTTTAATTTTGAATAAATTAAAAATAAATTGGTTAACACCATAAATTATTTAAGTAATTAAAATTCTAAGTGAATTTTAAAAGATTTTTTTCTAAATAAGTGCTTGTACAAATAGGCTCCCCGCTGCCTACACATTGTGAGATTTTTCTTCCTGCCTTCCTTCCTTTCCTCCTTTCCTTTCTTCTTTCTCTTTCTTTCTTTCTCATTTTTGTAACTCACAGATATATTTAGATTGAGAACAGTTGAATTGTTTAGTAGTCTATTCAGGCTACTGAATATGGTGAAGAGTTCAGGAGAAACTGAAGAATTCACATCTGTATCAGCTAAATTTGAAGTAATTAACATTTGAAGTAATTAACATTTGAATGTATTTATGTTAATGTGCTGTTCAGAGATACAGAATTGTTTGCTTCCAATCCATTAACAATACTTTTTTCAACTGCTGTCAGCAATATTGGATTTGTAAATGGCTGGAAACTTTTGATAGTGTGTGCTTTGCTGAGAGAAAAGCAGGCAGTGTATCTGCAGGGCTCTGAGAATGCAGAGCCAGAGAGCAGGGACAGAAATACCACCTTGCTTTAGCAGCACTTCCTGCCTTCCCTTGCCATCATCCCCAAAATTGCTGCAGCACATCCCTGCCAACTTGTAGACCCACACAGATCACACCACAGGAGTGGGGCTGAGGCCGTGATGGTTACTTGGGAGTTGCTTTTCCCCACATAATTCACCCAGCCCACAGCATCCTCCCACAGCACTTCCACAAGCCTTCCCAGAAAAGAAATGGGTTCAGCAGGGGTAGCCACCTGCACTTGAACTCCCTTCTCGGGCATGTTGACACTGCAAATCAAAGCCAGGAGGAGCCAAGGCAGGTCCCATCTCCCTGTGGCCAGCAGAAGAGGCTTTCCCAAGGAGCAGCAGGGTTATGGAGCACGTAACTGGTGTGTGTGAGCAGAGAGCACAGCGCACACAGGGCTCCTGCTCAGCTGGGACCGAGCCTGCAGCTCTCCCAGGAGCATGCCAACATCCCCCAGACACACAGGCCTGCAAGTGCTCACCTAGGGAGCCACATCCTTGGCCAGTGCAGGTCAGGGGTGTTCCACTAGCCAAGAACAAGAACATTTATGAAGAAAAATACAAGTCTTTCAATCTTCCCATACAAATTACTACAGACTGGAACAAGCTGATCCGTATTGGTCAAAATAAAACATGTGAACTTGTGTGTCAAACAGTGACATCCTGTATTGTCTAGTATTTGAACATGACAGTCTTTTTTAATATGAGGAACAACTCTGAATATTACCAGGAGTATATTCATTTCAGTCCCAAACTTCTGTGTAAGACCAAGCATTATCCAGATCTGACTCCCATCTTGCCCTGTAATTTTGTTTCATTAGCTGATTACTGAGGACTGCTAATAATTGCTAGAGGATGTGACTTTGCAGGTTCTGTTGTTCTAGTAAGGGGCCCTGTGTAAAATGTGAAGGCTTTATGGTCCCTGTGCTCTACAGCAGTGTCACAGAGGAATCTGTTTCCTGGCACCTTAGCCATGCTTTTCACAGGAGGGCTACAAGCCCTTTTCATCACAACCCACACAGAAGTAGATGCTCAGTCACTTTTTAAGTTAATGTGGCGTGCATACCAATGCAGTTAGAAAATGAAACATGAGGTATTGAGCTTTTATGATTCAAACTGATTACTTGTATCATGAAGAATAAGAAAAATGTCTGAGAAACTGCTTCACTTTACTCATATTAGAAAGAAAGCCCACACAAACAGAAAAACCCCAGCTGATTCATATTACAAAGAAGTTCCAAACATCTCTCCTGTGGAGCCAGAAAGCAGAATAGAAGTTCTAATTTTCACATACAAAGAACATCTCTAATGTCCTCAAGTGAACTATTATGGGGAGAGTTTTTATAGCCTTTAGTGAGTCCTTTTTTTCCTTCCTGCAAACTGTCTTTAATTAGTGTACATTCATTGCTTCCCATTCCATCCCACACATCCTCCTGTGTTTAAAATATCTTTGCAGATTTAACAGTGTTTGAGGAGACGAGGTGAAATGCTGACGGAAGAGTTAAAAAATCCAGAAGATATTTAGAAGCATGGGAAAGATGGACAAATATCACAGAAATAAGGTTGTGATTTCTTTCAGTATATTAATATCTCACCACAGTAGGGTAGGGAGAGGTGTTGTCTGCTTGTTAAAGCAGATCAATTATCAGAATATTTTAGACTCTTGCCTGATCTGTTCTTCAGATTTCATGGAAAAATAGAATACTCTGTTTTCTGTTATAAACCAGTAACTTTCATGGTATTAAACTAACTAAAAATATCAGAGGCATATCCCAGCACCTTTCCAGTTTTCTAAACTCTCAGGAATAAATTATAGTGAAATGGAAATGGCTGCAAGATAAAAGTGCAAACAGTTTCTCCCTTTAGGATGGTGGGATAAAAGTTCAAGCAGCAAACTGAGAAGAAAATAAAGCTTGGAGAGATATTTTCTAATGTACAGAAGTGAATGCTAAAATTAAAAGAATAATGCAGATTTGATGAGCTTCTGCTCCAGCCATTGTTTGCAAAGAGGCTGCTGAGGTCTGATAAACAGCTTAGGAACTTCATTAGCACCATTTTTCAATGAGCCTCTTGATTTGGTTGTTTTATTCGTTTTTCCAGTTTTAAATTTCTTTCTTCCCCCCCCACCTCCTTTTTTGGCAGGCGAGATGATTGGTTTTTAGTCTGTTTCTTTACAGAAGCTGTTCTGCTTCTTTGAATGACAGCATAATTTTCTTTTCAAAATTTCAGGACATTTGACATCACCATCTTGCCCAGTGGGTCTGGGGTGTTGGACTGCAAATGCTGAATTGCAGATCCTTATGCAGAGGCTTTGCAAAGCCTGGTATGTAAGTCATTGTAGTCAGCTGGATCACTTCACTGGGTAAAACAAAACAAGGACAAAAGCCCTTGAATATATAAAACTAAGTCATGCAAGTAACCAAGGGCAATGTAGGATAAGCAAACTGTGACTAAGTTCAGATAAATGTAAAAAGTTTGCATGCTTTCATTTATTCTTTGGTCTGCACAAGTGAGTTGAACAGCCTAAAGGAACAGGATTTCCCTGGAGATTCTGCTGCTGCTGCTCACTACATACAAACAACTATTCAGCGCTTTTCTTTCCCCTAACTAGAAATTTTTAAAAAGGGAACAGGAAAAATGGGAAAATAAGCAAAAACTGTTGTGTAGTAAATGATTTAATTAGCCTGCAAGTGTCTTCAGGAACCATGAAAGAGTCCTGACTAAACAGTGTTATGCAACATAAGTAAGAATTTGAATATTCATGTGGATAAGTAGCTTAATTCAACTTTCTTAAATAAATTATTAAATGTTGATTCTAAAAAAGTAACTAATTTCTGATGAGAGTAGACCAAAATGGTCACACTCATGCCCACCAAAATGTTTGTCACCATGAGTCTTGTTGAAGTCACAAGCTAGGATGGTATTGATCCCAAGTTTTGCAACTAGAATCAGAGATAGAGCTCACTTGTGTTTTTTGAAATATCTGACATGTTAAGTGAAGAACCAGCACAGGGAGTTTTGTGAGCAGTTTAAGCTAACCTAAAGCCAAAGTACAGGTCATGTAGAGAACTGACCCCTCAAAATAGGATAAGGTAACTGTCACTCAGAGAGGCACTGGTGCCAGCCAAAGCTGTGGGAGCATGAGCCCAGAACTCAGAGAGATTTCTTCCAGCAGCAAAGGCTGAGAACAGCTTAGGACACTCCCAGAGTGCTGCCCCAAGTTCCACATAGAGAGCTGGTAAAAATTCTAGATTCCAGCCAGAAAGCTGAAAAACTTACATATTGAGAATGAACCATTGACAGCTACTCTAAGAACACATTCTGCCATGTGGGTTTACCAAGATTTCATTCTCTAGCTTTCTGCTGTGTTATTCAGAAATATACACACCTTGCTGCAAATGGTCAAGAAATCTGGAATACTTCACAAAGGTATATTTTTTATTATTATTATTTTCCTGAAGAAGAAAAGGTGTCTCATTTTTCCAGAACTGTTTTTTAGTACTGTTCCCAAGTTGAAAAATAGGAAGTTATGCTTAGATGTTAGGAAAAATCTACCATGATGGTAGTTGAATACTGACTGCCCAGGAAGGTTGTGGAAACTCTTGCTAAGTGATCAGCACTTGACTGGACACAGATCTGAGTAACATGATCCATTTACAACATCTTTGCAGTAGGGGAGTGGGCAAGATGATCTCTAGAGACCCTGCCCAAACTAAAATAAGACTATGATTTTTCTCCTCATTTAGATAGCAGTAAAAATTGTGTTTGAACTATCAGTCTGTACCTCAGTGTATTCCAGTTCTTCATGCTTGTGTCTCAAAGCAGTACAAATATTGGACCACTTAATTTCTAAGGTTTCATCTTCTGACTTTTGGGGATGAAATACCCTCTGATATGTTTCTTTTAATTGTATTAACTTACAGTTGATACAGATATGTCTATTGTAAAAATGCCAGGCTAGGCACAAACTTCTCTCCCTCATGCTCACTGCATTTGTTTTTCTATGCCATTCACTGTTCTGTATGAGACATGGCAGAGTAAGAATAGCACTGCTTCTGTGTCTGTTCCTAGTGTTCCCTCCAAACCAATAGGCAGTGGCTGAATATTCTCCTCTGGTACTATAATGGGGATGGATGTTACAAGAGAAAACAACACTGTTAGAAGGTATTTACCTCCATACAGTGTTTAAAAATGTGGTGGTGTAATTTTTTCCAGTGTGGAAATTGTATCATGTCACTGTATTTCAATAGTCTGTTTCTCAAAAATGTATATGCTGGAAATTTTCCTAAGGCTAAGTCAGGTTAAGATGCTATGCCAGCACTGAAATACCAGACAAGCAGAAGCCAAAGACCAGTTTTATGTGCAGATTGACGGGTTTCCATGAAGTGAGAAGTCAAGAAAAATAAATAGCTTCTCTACATCCTAGTCTTTATTTTTACTGCCGTTGTACTGAAGCTATGACCATCCATTAGCCCCTCTTCCTCTCCTTCCACTAAGGTATGTCTTAGTCTTTGTGTCTTAAGATTTTTCTTTTTGAAATCCACTGTTTCAGACCTCTTACTTTCCATTTTGCATCCCATCCTCTTCCATCTAAATTCCACCTCTCTTCCAAGTCTTTTGCTGTATCTCGGCCTACTATGTACTCCCACTTCCTCTCTAAGCACTCCCTTGCTTTCCAAGCTCTCCTCTTTGGTCATGCATCCCTAAACTGCATTTTTTCTCATGCTGCCATTGCTTTTCCTCCCCATTTAGAAACATTTAGTATAATTTACTATGCCAGCTTGCATTCTCATTAGACAATTAATTAATTGTGTTTTCTAGTGAACTCCACTAAGCTGGGGCAATTGGCACTTACAGATCCCTCTGTATGTAGTGCTGATACTTGCATGCATACTAATGTGCAATACCATTAAAAGAAAAACATATCTACAACCATGGGGGAGAAAATTTCTAGTTTTAATAGGACAGGTTAAAACTAGAAATATAAGGTAGGAAACATCCATTGTATTGAGAAAATATTTCATATACCATCTCCCTTTTCCTGTCAGCAAAGTCAGAGTGGAATGGAAGAGACTTCACCTAAGGAATAGCAGGAACCAGGATCCAGCCTGGCTCAGTCTGTTCTGGCAGGGACTTGATGGATTGGCTCTGGAGAGGTCTAACTCCCAATTAGACTCAGTGGCTATCAGCTGAGAAGCCATTCAAATGAATGTATAAACTACTGGAAAGTATGATGGTGACACGTTTTGTTTCTAGCTTGTTAAGCCAGTAATTGTTATTGCAAGTAGCTGTCATTCCCACCAGCATTTGCTTCTTGTTGACAATGAAGAAAACTCATTTGTTTTATAGCGTGAAGCTTAATTTACTTCATGGTTGGTTTCTTTCTCTGGCTGTCAATCCCAGATCATGGAGAAAGAAATGCAGTGAGTTTTATGGCAAGCAGGATGAGCTGTAACTAACAGCCAGTATAAAAACAAAGGTTTCTGACTGACTATGGAGGCTGGTTCTTGAAGGGCACATAGGATCAAAAGCTACCTTTTGAATCATATTAGCCAAGACTGCCAGTCGTTGACTACACCCTGATTGGCTAGTGATCTGTGGATATTTTCCTTTCATTTTGTATGGGTTTTAATTCAATTTGACAACTCCAGAAGAAATTAACTCTGTGTCTTGAACTTTAGGCGTCTGATGGGAAGATAATGGAATTTTGAGGTTAAGTACATTTTTAACACTTTAACTTCCTTATTAGTTATCACAGCTAGTTGAATTCAGTAAAAACAAATACTGTAAACCCACTTATATGCTGAGTTGCATCTGCCACTGTGACAGAGCAAAGCTTAAAATTAGTCATATTTGAACCCAAAAAGATCCTAGAGTGCATTGTACAAGTACAGCACAGGATATTCCAACCAAGTGTGGTTGTAAATACAGTAGCTATTTAAGCATATAGGATGTAGCAATCTTGTCTACATAGCAAAGGAAACAACACAACTTGAATTTTGGCTGGGATTTCCTCTCCCCTCCATCTTCCAAAATAGGCAGCTCTTAAGTGACCACCAGAAATCAAGAACTTTGGTTTTGCAAAATCCCTCCCAGACTATACTGCTCCTTGGTTCTAAGTTAAGGATTTGAAAGGCAAAGTGTGCATTTTGAGCTCCCCTTGAAATATTTTCTACTGCTAAAAATGTTGGGATTTTCTGACAAGAGTTTTAAGGAAGAGGTAAATTGTCCTTCTAAGTTTAAATCTGTAAAGATGCAGACCAAATTTGGTATTGTGTCTTGAATTAGTTGTCCTTTCCAATTTCCTGTAATCTTCCTTTGCTATCTCAAATGTCCCTTCTAGGAAGGAAAAATCCACCCTTTGAAACAGTTTCCTAGAAGGTTCCACACTTACCACATCCATGATCTGCATGAGGCTGAGAGTGAAATGGACAGTGAGTGGCTGGGAATCATTTGCCACTGGTCGCTCCAGCGGATTGTAATTTTTCAGCAGCTCCTTGTAAAGCTTCCTTTGGAACTCTCCTTGCAGGGACTCTTTGGGCACAGGAACAAAAAGATAAATAATAAGGATTCTACATCAGAAAAAGCTCAGGCATGCTTTTTCACTCCTGTCAGATATTATGTACCTATTATTACACCTGCTGCATTCCCAGAAAAAAATGCCACTGTATTTCAAATAGTTCATTAGCTACTACAACAAAATCCTAATCACAAATGTTCATCCCAGCCTGGAAGGGGGATTACCTCTTTGATAATTTCTTGACTGGCCAGGAGTGATACATTCTAAATGCTAATGATGCTTTCTCTATGTATGCACCCTTCCAGCAGCAAGAAGTGATGGAGAGGAAATAGAGTGCCTGTGATTTGACACCTGTCTTGGCATAGCTAAAACCAGAAAAGGGGAACAGACACACGGCAGAGAGCATCAGCAAGACAATGGAAGAAAAATGGCCACAGGTTAGACTGAACACTGCTCTCGGGCTGCTTCAGACAGAGAAGTCTCTGGGGCAGGAGTTCTGCTTTGTTCTCTGTTCATGCAGTTATAAATCAATTGGGGTAGGGGTTCCTGGCAGAGATGATAGGCACTACATTAATATACGTGCTAACATTTGGGGATTTCGGTCCTTTTTACACTTCAAATCCAGAGAGGATGCTTATTCTGCCCTCTTTCTTTGGAGAGGAGTAGGTCTACATGAATGGAGCAGAGCAGACCAGGGACAGAGGCAATTTTCAAATGAAGGGGAATGTGCGACAGGATAGAACAGGTGCTCTGGCTGTGAGCCCTCCCTGTCCCACTCCAGACGGACTTCCCTCTTCCCAGTTTTCTAGTCCTCAACTCCCCCCACGAAAAGCCGCAGCCTCTGCCCTGGGACACCCACCGGTGACAGAGTTGGCTCCCCCATCCCCACCGTCCTTCTCCCGCGTCCCTTCCCGGCAGGTCCCAGCGCCGGCCAGCCCTCAGGGCGGCCCGGGACGGGGGCGAGCC
>VXBB01005457.1:313612-351874 GCA_013399915.1 Illadopsis cleaveri | reverse complement strand
GAGAGCGGGGGCGGCCCCCTCCCCTGCCGGGCAGCCGCGCCCGCCCGCACCCGCTGCCCTCCCCAAACCCGCAGCGGCACCGCGGGGAGCCCCGGCTGCTCGGGGACGGGAGAACAGGGGAGGGGAGCCGGCCCGGCCGCCCCGGGGAGCACAACCTGCCCGCCCTGCGCCTAAAGCCAAAGGGCATCAGCCGCCCCCAAGCCCCGCACCGCTCCCCGGCCCTCCTCGGCACAGGGCATTCTCCTTCACCATCGGCACAGGGCATTCTCCTTCACCATCGGCACAGGGCATTCTCCTTCACCATCGGCAGCGGCTGCTGCTGTTGCGGGCGGCGTGAATTAGCCCAAAGAGCAGCAGAGTGCAGGATAACCCCTGCCAGGGCCGAGCGGGGCAGCGGAAGGGGAAGGCAGCCAGGGTACGGAGCAGGGCAAGGCCAGTCCTTGCTGGCCTCTGCCAGAAGCTCGGCTTAGGTCACATCTAGTGGGGAGAGCAATGGCCACAATGATGTTGCACACATAGCTATTGAACCCCCCTCGGAGAGCTGGGGGCTCAGGTGCTGGATGTTTTGTCTAGGTATGTGGAAAAAAGCCATGGCTGAGGGGCATTGTGTTTAGTGCTTGACAAACATGACAGTAAAATGGTGGCTGAGCCTGGTCCAGGTATAATGCACCACAGTTGGAAAGCAGGCCTAGAAAATTCAATGAGTTTTGTTGATTATCTGGTTCCCATCTGCAACTCTAAGTGCAATTTTGAGACTATGGATGGGTTATTTCTTTCAGTCCAAATCCCTGCCCTTCAAATCCAGTTGCTACATTAAATGAATGTCCTAGGCAGCTGCTGTTAAAAAAAGAATGGTATTGAACAATGTTGTCATTTGCAAGGGGTAACTAAGTGCCCATTTTTCAAATGACCATCAAACAGCAGTTTATTTAGCCCATGTTAATTCTCAGCTTTAAAAATCGAGGTTATCTGTATTGGCTTAAGCACTGACCTAATTTATGTAGCTACTGTTTAAGTATTTCTAAATGTTGAGCACAAAAGCAGATGCATCTTGGGGCAACCTGAGTAGTTCAGCAATTGGCTCATCGTGTGTTCCAGCTGTCACATCCAGCAGGACTGAAACCTTCCCCTATTGAAATGAGCCAACATGCCAGACAGCTTTACCAAGGGGTAGGAGAAACCAGCAAGTGGTAAAGCTAACTCTCCAAAAGCCAAGTAATAGCTGGTTGTTTCTTGGGGTTTGCTTGGGTTTTTTTTTCCATGAGATACTGACCTTTTTGGACCAGCCAGCAGACAAGAATGAGTTGCTAGGGGAGCTCTGTGTTATTTGCAGAAAAAACAAGTGTTATTATTCATTTGTACTTCAGCCTTCCCCTGGCAGTGCTCTTAGTATCTGGATTTTTGCCTTGTCTCATTTTGGAAAGAAGACTCATTTTCTTTCCTCCTTCTACCGTTATCCACTGCTGTTTTGGCACAGGTGCCCCAGATATTTTTGGGTGTTCAGTAAACAGCATGAATTGTTCAGGCAAGTAATTTGGAGAGGGAATCTACAGTTCATGGCTGACCTCTACTGTTGGCTCTTTTTTTTGCCTTACACTTTGCTTTGTTGACAGCTGCCTTACCTCTCTGTGATGAACACAGGGTCTCAAAAGGCAAACCCTTCAGGGGATGGTGCTGAAACCCCAAATTCCTGTAGTATAAGTGAGGAAATGGTAATTTTAAACTATTTCGTTGATAATTCTTGATTTATATTTTGTTTACGGCAGTCTCATTTTCATCTGATGTTAGCAAATTGAATTTTATAGGCACTGAAGGAATTCTTTTGATATTCTTTAATAGCAATCAGCATCTCAACTCCTGGATTAAACTGTGTTCAATCAGATGCATTCTTACTAAGGGTTTTACCTTTCAAGTCAGAGAGTCTGCTGTGAATGCACACAACCGGCAGGAAAAGGTCTTATCTGCTTTCTGTAGACATCCTGGCTAATAAAAGTTAATTTCACAAACACAGATATTGTGTAGATGCTAGCAAAGAAAGGTTAAACAATAGTATACTGAAGTCCTCTAAAAGCCTTTATTTCTGGCACTGGTTATCTCTGTAGAATTTGGTGTTTTCAGCTTAAAGCAAGCGGTACAGTCTGTGGCCAGCAGAGGCTTTCTTTGCCTGCAGGGCCCACCAGGGACAATACCCACTCTTCTCGGAGCTTTGGTTCTTCTCCCTCTGCTCTCCAGCCAGGTGATTTGGAGGCAGCTGTTTCCCCTCCCTAGATGATAACTAGACACAGTGCTGTATGTGAGTTCACTTTACAGTCACAGGCTGTAGAAACCCTTGTGGCTCTCCCAGCACACCTTCCACGCTTGGGAGTTTGCCAGAATATAAACAAGCCCTTAATGTCTCTTTATTTCTCACATACGTGGGGCATAATCGGAGACAGCCAATTGTGTGTCTGTCTGTTTGTGAATAACCAATTGCTCAAGGACACAACACTGTGCACAGCTCATGTCACCTGTATCAAGGTCAGGCATAGAAGGCATTTGTGGTGATAGTGTGCATCTAGTACCGGTGTGCTCTCTGTTGCCTCTTTATAAATATGTCAATGTACAAAAGGCTTCACTCAAGTGCTATTCCAGGTCTATTTTGAGTCTGAGAGAAGCACAGAGCTACCAGAGAAGCAGCTACAGGATTCTGAATTAGTGTGTGCACAGAAGAGACCCTCACCATGGCTGTAAGATCATTGTTTACACCCAAAGACTGTCCTCCTAGTTCAGTTCACAAGGCTAATCTCAGGCGTTGGGCAGTGAAAAGAGCCAGGGACTGAAGAATGTTCAGAATGACTCGTGCAGTCATGACAAGATGTTGTAGTTGCCCAGAACTGCAAGAAATATCCTATTTTTCTCTTTGAACAGATTTGCAGATGAACAAAATCGTGCATCTTCCTGATGTGACAGGAGATGATAAAATAGCCCTGAGAAGGGGCTGATAGTGAAGAAGTGAGCATCTTGTACTGTATCCATCTACAGTGACTGCAGCCCTTTCTGAATTTGATCTAATCATTGTACAACTGCAATGACCTGGGGCTCCATATCAGAAAATAATCTGCTTTTCCTTCTTTTTCAAGAAATAGCTAAGATAGGCTAGGATTTTAAATGGTAGTTTACAGCACGTGTTAGATGCCCACATTTTCTTGAATGTTATTTGAGTTAAATTACCTCTTTATTTGTTAGCTGCTTTTTTTTTTTAGTCCTAGTAGTTGCATCCCATGTTATTAGTTATTCTCTGTTGTTTGCTTTGCCCAATGAGTAGTCTCAGGGATTGAGAACGTACATGTGATGAGCTTGATTTTTTTCTGTGGAATGTCCTGAAACATTATATGGTTCTTCCTTGCAGGAGGTAGCAAGTCGTTTTGATGTTGAGTTTTCTATTGAAGGATGAATTAGATCTGAAATATGGTTAATTCTGTAACTGAACTTTGTATTCTCTACATGCTAATTTGAACAGAGGTTCATAAAGGTAGTGTCTTCCCCAAACTCTTCATTCCTACACTCGTATGTGATTTCCAGAAAATGATCCATTTCCCAGATTGTCATCTGTTGGGAAGGATAAAGAAAAGCACAGACTATTCTGTTGTTTAAAAATTACAAAGCTACTGCCCTGCCACTTTGTAAAAAGTAATTACAGAGTGTTTCTGAACACTGCTCAGATGTGAGGAATAAGGGATTGTCAAATTTGCCTAATAACTGCATAACTAATGAGTAAGACCTGTGATCATTTCTGTAATGCAAACATTTTTCAAAACTCATACTTGTCTTTTATGACTGTTAGCATACACTCACATTAACATGTGAGCATATTGAACAGCAGTGGCAGCACCACTGTGTTCCTGTGAATGAAACGTCTCCAATGCTTCTCAGCATATCTACCCTACAGGTGCTTTTCTCTGCCCAAAGGAATATCACACGTTTTCACTGACATCATGCTCAGCACGTTTGCACTTTGATTTGTGTATAAGGAATTATTGTTCCTCTCATTTCAGCCTCTGTCAGGTCCTTCTGATGCGTTTTGTAATTCCAGGGCTTGGCATTCATTTCTCACTGACGTACAAGTCATATTACAGGGTTGCTTTGCCATCTTTTTCGATGAGTGTGAGCAACAGAGAGTTGACAAAACTGCTTTTCTTCACCCTGGTTAATTTTAAACAACTACATAATTTAGGGTTCGCAGAAATTAATTAAAGTTGACAGAAAATCTGCATTTTAGGCCTACAGCTTTATCAGATCCTCATCTATAAGCATCTGAAGATCAACCTTATTTATCTTGTCCTAAAGAAACACACTAGAATTTTTTCTTTCCTGAAAAAATTACCATCTGCTGCAATCTAAATAACTAACATGAATTCCAGAAAAATGGTCACTTGGTCTGTAAAGACCATTCTAATAAGGCTTTTGACCATAAAGCTAAGCTCAAACCTTTTCAAAGACAGAATGTTGTAGCAAAACTGAGAGCAAATTCATTTAAACTTTGGGCTTATATTTGAGGCAGGGGACATGGGACAGTTCAATCTTGCAAAGCCAAATTTCTAGAGCCAAGATTTCTAAAAGGAAAACTATTCAGGGTGCCCTCATCTGTTAGAGAATACTGAATTCTGGCCTTTAGAATCCTTATGGTGAAGTTTCAGTTCATCAAACACATACATTTTTAATATGGCTTTGGGGAGAAAGAATTTTTTAATTTTTGTCTTGGAATGCATGGATTACGAATTTACAACTGTAATTTTTACCTTGCATAAAACCAGCACTGCCTAATATTCCTTCCTAGCTTCTGCAAAATCTCAGTATCACTACTAAGGACACTCCAGTCCTTGTATGATTTATTTTAACCTATCACTGGTGAAGCTGATGTTTTTCAAGCATGTACAACAACAAATATCACTTTTCATCTTGTGTTTGAAATGAGAGCTTGTGCTTTCTCTAATTGCCCCTCTGTACTGGCACAGCACACTGAGAGAAGCAGCAGGGCTACAAATGCCCCGGTGAGTCACTGGAGACAGGGAGAAATTCAGACAGGAATCCAGAGAGGAATCCAGAGAGGAATTCACTGCTCTCAGCCCCGGAGAGTGGCCGCCAGTCATGGCTCAGTGCAAAATGCTGTCTCCAGCCAGCCGGTGACGGTCCTTCATGGAAACTGTTGCAAATGGGAGCATTCAGAGAATGGAAACAAAAATGAATAATTTTTGCTGTCAGAACACAGCGTATTTGGAGGCTGTGGATCCTTTAGAGACTGGCAGATTTTCCAAATGAGATTCCTTACTGGACTCAAAGGAACTCTCAAAGCAGCTGCTAGATTGTTTCATTGACGAAGAGCCGTGGACCTCTGGAGGAGGAATTGAAACTACTTTAAATATCGGGTTTGATGGAAAATTCACGACAAGCAATTCAAAACACTAGATATGATCTATTTTATCTGAATCCAGAAATACAGGCTTCATTTGATGTGTTTCTGGAGTGCTGAAGATGGGTTGTGGCTTTGCCATGTTCAGGAATGATGTGGTTTTTCCACAAGGGCAGCACAGCGTGGAGCAGCCGTGCTCTGGTTTCCCAAACACAGCAAATGTGAGCAGCAGAAAGCGCCTGCCGGCTCCTGGGCTTGCTGGAGCGGCCCAGTGTGTGGGAGTAGTGGATCCCTCTAACAGCTGGGCTTCTGCTGCTGTTGTTTGTGACACAGTCAGTGGGACTGCTCCCTGCTCCTCGCTGCTTTCACAGCCCGGCCGGTCTCTGGTTACACCAGCTGCAAGTGAGTGAGTGTTGGTGGGTGTACCCGGTGCCAGGAGCACGGCCCAGGGAGCGGTGACAGAGGGCAGTGACAGAGCACAGCTCAAGTCCCCAGAGCCCAGCACTCCCCTCACACCAGCCCCTGCTGACCAGCCACACATGGGGGCTCGATGTGAATCAGTGTCTCGTAATCACACGTTTAAGGGGCACATAGAAACAGAGCCCTTGGCCATCTGTGACTCCTCTCCTCGGCACTGTAGAACCTGCCCGAGCCAAGGACCGAGCACAGCCCCAGCACTGATGTCTGAGGAACCATCTCAGGGGCCAGCTGGGGTGAGCAGCCACAGCAGACACATGCACAGAGGGGAGACTGCTCCAGTACTACACCTGCCTTTGGTTTTGGTGGGAGTTAGCTCTCAAAATAAAACTTCTCTCTTTTCCAATAACATCAAAAGGGGTTTGTTAGTCATGACTGAATGCAAATTGCTTTCAGTGTATTTTTCTTGAACTAGATTTAAAAGACCACGGGTAGTTCATACATTTATTATGGACAACTTTTTTCTAAAATGTCCTTTTATTATGACAGAGAGGATGAAAAAAAGGAGAATGGGGACAGAGAGGGAGGAACCAACTGTCTGGTTTTTTCAATGCTTTTAATTAGGTAGGAGGATTTTTCAAGCTTGGATAAGCTTTCAGGTATTTGCTAAAGCATTTGTTTTGCAGGAGAAATTCTAGACCACTGATTATATTACTGACTAATTAGAAGTTTAAAAATACAATAAAAATAAAGTGAAAATCTGACTTAAAATTTGCCTACCAATTAGACCAACATATTTGGAATGTCTTCTTATGTTCAGAGAGAATTTTGCCTCACACAGCTCTAGGAGTATGTTTTTCTGCACATCTTGCTAATGCAGATATAAGAAGTGAAATCCTTAATTTTATAACTGTATTGGTCTAGAGTTTGATCTGTTTGCTATGCTATGAGAGCATGAGAAAAATTATCACGGTTACCTGAGCCAGGCAAATAAAAAAAAAGAAGCTTACAGCACCTTTCTATTTTTGCATTTCAAGTTCATTTTTAACTAGAGATGCTTGCATACCCAGATGCCTTTTTAATGAAACCAAACTTTCAAAGATTTGTCTGGTTTTGCTCTCTACATAGAACATCTACTTTCCTAAAACTGTGTTTTTGCTTTTGCTAATTTACATAAGTAAGCCTTAATTTTTAATTGAAGCTATTACTCCTATTCAATCTTTTGGGATGCCTAAATAAAAATTCCATGGGTCTCTTTAATGGCTGTAATTCAAGGCTATCTTTTTATCATGGTCAAAATTGCTCTTCTGGATTCCTGGGTAATTGTGAAGATAATGCAATGTGGCAGGTCAGAGGCAACAATAACATTGCTCATGCCAGGCTGCAAGGATAGCCTGAAAGTAGCTGAGATGGCTTGAATGTTTTGAGTAATAATTTAATTTATCTGTTTGTTGATGGATTGTCTGTGGTACTGATTTTTGTAACGCAGAAATGTCAATGTTTTCATGATGATGATCAAAAGAAAATGTTAGTACATTTTTTAAAAGCCCTGCAGTGATTTAGGGCCTGTGTCATACTTTTTAAAGAGATTTTGATCGCCTGGGAGTTTCAATCTTAGGTGGACCCATTAAATTTGAATGCTTAAAAGTGAGTTTTCTAAGCAGGTAGCTGCATTTTATTCTTGGCAATAAAATAAATAACAAATTGCCAATGGCATAAATGGCATTTGAAAATTTTACCCTACCATTGGTATTAATTTTAATTTTTAAAGTTCAAATATTATGTAACAGACGCATGGAAACCGTTGATGTTGAAGTTGTGAAGGCCCAAGTGCAGAAATGCCCATTAGATGTGTCCCAAGGACATGTCCCCAGCTCTCCCTGGCAGAGGGGGCTCACTGGGCAGGCTGTGTGGAGGGCAGGCACAGGGGCTGCAGCTGCTCGGGGCTCTGCTGACAGAGGCCTGGGTGCTGCCCTGGCACTGCTGAGCTGCCAGGCTGCTCTGTGTGCCCCACACAGCCCCTGAGCTGCCCTGGGTGTGCTCCTGCCATTTATCCTGTCTCACCAGGGTAACCCCAAAAGTGAGAGAGGTTGGACAGAAGCAGCGCAGGTCCCACCACTCTGGTTATCACTACCTTCTTCCTTTGTTTTGTTTGAAATGGCGGCTCATATACATTTCTATATAGCTTACAAATCCAGTGAGCCTTCCATTGGCACACAGCTCGGGAAAGAATGCCAACACACATTATTTAACTTAAGGTGGCTAACACGTGCCTATTAATAACTCTGCTCATTGACCTCTAAAACCCCACTGTCTTTCCCTGACACCTTAATATCAAATTCTAACTGCGCCACAAGTACTAAGTAATTTTAACTGCGTCACAGGCTTCGAGGCCTCAGGTCAGGCCTCAGCAAGGCCTCGGCAAGGCCTCAGCTCGGGTAGTTCAAAGATCTAGATATAAATCATGTCCTCCTTCCCTGAGGAATTCCGTAACAATGCTGCTCTACACTTTGTGTGGTTGGTGCATTGTATTGCTAGACTCAGCCCCCAATTCCAGTTTCATTGGAGCATTTTCCTAGTTTTGAAGAGGAAGTGACAGCATTGCTTTAGGAGGAGGAGAACAGAGTTGTTCTGTGAATGTGGAAGGTGATAAAGGACAGGATGCTGACAGGTTTCCCACCTGAGGGAAACTGGGTTTTAGAATTAAGGACAGGAACAGAAGAGACAGAGGTGCTATCTTGAGAGCTTTGGCTCTCTTTATATATATATATATTCAACTTTTTCCCCTTTTTGAGTTGAACTGATATTTGCTTAGCTAATATGGCTTATCTTTAGTGAAAGGATTAACTGAATTTGGGTTAAACTTCAGTGATGTTTGTTTTGTCAGGAAAGTAAATAATTGCAGAACTGCTGGTTTTGGGGTTCTTTTCTCTTTTTTGTTTTAATCACATCTGGGAATTCATGGAGCATCTTGTTGTTGATGTTAGCACATATTCAGGTTAATAATCTAGGAAATGTACTCCTGTAATTCATAAACCAGTGAGGATTATTGAGATATTTTCAATGCATCCAATTTCTTCCACAGGGACTGCATAGACCATGAAGAAAATTAGAATTTCCTTGTCAAAGATGGGGCTGAGACACAAAGCAAGAAGATGGCAGCCAGGTAAGATTTGTATTTTTCTCTTTGGACATCTTGCTAGAGCCACATGATTCTACAGAGTCTTCCTTTAGAAAAATTCCATTAAACAGAAACAAAATAGGATTGAAATGAAGTTTGGTAAAATATTTAGCAGAGCTCTGCTTCTCAATCTCCTCTTCCTTACTTTAATGATCAGGAACTAACAAAAGGAACCTGGATTCATTCCAAGCTGTGGTACTAAACTTGAGCTCCCCAGTTTCACTGAGGTGCCTGGTAGGTATATGTGGAAAACTTGGAGCAGGCTCTGAGATGAGCAGTACGTGGGTGGAGAGTCATCCAAGGCAGAGTGGTGAAGAAATACTGGGAACACATGCAGGACTCAAGTGTGCTCCTCTCTCTCCATTTGTGCTAAAGGCATCCAAGCCCTGTCTGTCTGGAGTGCCCTATAGAAATGGATTCAAAATTCACTAGGAAAAATGAGTATGATTGTTTAAATTGAAGCTTGTGTTACTGGTGGAATTGAGTCAATAAAAAGGCATATTTATGTGTATGGCATAAAGAATCTGATCATGGAATCATGGAGTATCCTGAGCTGCAGGGACCCACAAGGATATCCAGTCCAGCTCCTGGCCCTGCACAGAACTACCCCAGGAGTCCNCTGACAGGTTTCCCACCTGAGGGAGACTGGGGTTTAGCATTAAGGACAGGAACAGAACAGACAGAGGTACTATCTTGAGAGCATTGGCTCTCTTTATATATATATTCAATTTTTTCCCCTTTTTGAGTTGAAANGGAACTCTGGCAGCCTTGGTGCTGTGCCCACTGCCCTGGGGAGCCTCTCCCAGTGCCCAGCCACCCTCTGGGTGAATGAGGACATTGCAAAGGCATTGTTATTTCTAACTGCACATTATGCTATGTACAATCGATTTCCTGACTTTTCTGGATGACTTCTGTAAGGTTAAGCATCTGGGACAGAAGCATTCCCTTTCCTGAATGCTTTTTTAAGACAGACCAAAGAGCCTGTTCTTTCTACGAGGAAAAAAATGATCACTGTCTTTGAAAAACGTTCTTTTCTCCCGGGAGAAAGTTTATTCATCACAAGTTAGTTTTATTTTTTTTTCCCTTATAATAGGGTGTTATTTATAAAAGTTCTTGAAGTGAATCACAGAATTCTGAACTTTGAAACTCTCTGCAAATAGCAATGAAACTTGCCTTAAGTGTAAATGAGCAGCGATTTAAATATTAACTATCAGTTGATATTTCACATTGCTTCCCACATACTCATTTATAAAACAGTCAAGCTGCAAGCTTTGTATAAATAGCATTTACTTACTGCCATGGTTTAATTGAAAGTTTGGTGTTTGAGGATGGTTAGGACTGGTGGTGACTGTTACACTTGCTGTGTCATAGCTGCGCTGTGTAGTCTTGAGAGATGACTAAAATTAATGATGTGCCACTCCTCTAGGCTGAATTGTTATAATCCCTATCTAACAGGGACATTGTAAACCTGCTAATTGTTTTACCATACAGCAAAATTGTATTGGTGTGCTTACACAGAACTAGAGTGCAGCAAGGACATGTTTACAGAGTTCTTCTGTTTCTGGGAATTTGAAACCCTCAGATTCCACAGTGGGTGAATTCAAGATAGTGGCTAACCAGACTCCATTAATATACAAATTAAATTGCCTTGAGTAAAGGAAAAAAAAAATTAGAAAGAATGACCATTACTTGTCTGGAACAGTATTTTGCAGTATTTTTTTATAAATACTAAACTGGGCCATTAATGTCTCTCACATATTTTCTTTTTTTTTTTTTTTTACCTTGTGCAGAGATAGGGATTTGACTGATTGTTACAAGAAATCTTAGGGAGACAAATACATGTTCTGGGACTATGGGTTGTTGGCCAATGGTATAATTAAATCCAGAGTTACAGAAAGGTATCTGACAGCCCAGATGAGCCAAGTATTTAATATGTTTTGTGCTCATGAAAACCAGGTTCATCATGCACAAAGTGGCAAATTTGTTTAGATGCAAAATATAAGATACATTTTAGATGCCACATGTAAATCTGTGTAGACATTTCAGTGTTAACCAGGATATGCTTTTGTGAGCCAGAGTACACAGAAGAGTTGAAGTTGTTAACCATTTGCAATTAGTCACAGTCATACCACATTGCCAGAGAGCCAGACCCTCTGCCAATGCTCCTTCAGGCCTCCCTGGTGCTGCTGCCTGCTCATGAAGCAAAAGGCTCTCAGGTGAGCAGTGCTGGGTACTTTATTTATCCTTCCATTTCTGAATGACAATGAACATATCTTCTCACTGAAAATCTGCTCTTCTGTTCCTAATGCCATCATATTCCCTCGAGCTTTCCGGGTGCAAACACAGATGATTATCTCAGTGTGCAGGTGACTCCATTCCTGCCCCTGTCACTTAAATCTTGCCTTGAATCCTCAGTTGTTCCCCTGTAGCCCAGTGAGGACTCTCTGGAGCCAATGACAGGCAGGAGGAGCTTCACAGCCAACATCAAATCTATGAGGTTTTTTGGCCTCTCTCTCGGCTTTGCTTTTGTGTATCAGTCAGATGTCTTATTTGTGGAGTTTCTCCTGCTTTAGTGTGCTTTACTGGGAGCCAAGCTGTAGTAATGCAAGGGGAGGAGGACTTTTTGCACTGCTCTGGTGTTTGCCATGTGGAGTTCCTGCCCATATGTGTCAGGCAGTGCCAGCCTATCCCCAGAAGATTTCAAGGAGACTCACCCTTAACTGAATCTCTGTGTTTGCCCTGGTTAATGCTATCTAACAGACAGGTGCTGTCCATAAGGCACAATCTCTTGACTTAGTGAAATAATTTGTGTGACTTTCCCTGGGGCTTCCTACCTGCTGAAATCCTTTTCAGAGCTGTCAGTTCTTGCAGACATGCAGCTTGCCTGCTTGCCTTTGCCTGACAAGAATAGTGACATCAGGTGGCAGTGGGGCCTCAGGGACAGAATAATGCTCAATTCCTTTGTCACTTTTTACTGATTATATATTTTTTTTAAATTTAACATGGTGTGGAAGTTACTGCAGTCTGGCAGCCTGATAAATGTAAATAATTGATTTACCACTAGGTAGTTTACTGACATAAAGGGCACAGGGCTATAGATAATGGGCCCAAACTAGCCCAAAATCTATCAGGAGATTCAGGATCCCACCACTGTGCTCTGTCTTGTGATGTCAGTATTGGATTTTCCTTATCTCTCCTCCCTCTGGAAAATGGGGATATATTACTAAAATAATATAATGATGATATGATAATGTTATAATATTCATTTTTTTGTCTTGTTAGTCCACAATAACTGGAAACCCAAAATGTTAAATAATGGTTAAGATTTTGCTATTAATGAAAGATCTTCTCCAAACTAAATGATTCTATGATTCTAAGATACCAGGAGACCATACTAGAGACCAGCAGTCCCTTTTGTTTTGAAACATAAGACATTATACATGCAAAGAGGTAAGCAAGCAGTTTACACTGTGAGCTGCCACATTCATTTTAGGCAGATTAATCTCACAAAGGAAAGCATATGTGGAACTGGGTCACAGCACTTCACATATTCAAGCTTGTGTAAGATACAAAGTGATCAATCCCTGTAAGATCTTTGTAAAGTGAGCAAGGTTTATTATTTATAGTAGTAAACAGGCTGGCATTTATCTTTTCAAAGCATGGCAGTGGCATAAAGTATGTTTTAACTTTTGTTGTTTCCAGTTATTTGCATTTTAAAAGCTCTGCTTTGAATCATTATGCCTTTCTTGAATTTAATGATTTATATAAGACAAGTTACTTGGAATGTACTGACATTACAATTCTCAAAGCTAGTGAAGAATGAAAGAGCATGGACTACATGGAAATTCAGTGTTATTTATGCAGCTGTGTATGTACTCTAATATGCAATTGTTGAACCTCTAAGTTATTCTAGCAGAGATAGCAAGATCACAAAGGCCACCTGGCAGGATGGGTACCTGCCTCACTGTCCTGATACCATCAGGAAGTGGCAGCACAGCAATGAGACAGCACAGGCACTGAAATATGTCTTCATTTACAGTCTGCTTCAGCTTCAATCACGTAGAATGGAAGCCTGTTTACTGCACTGGCATTAGAAAATGAGCCTTAGCAGAAGCTGAAGTCAGGTTTAATGAGAGTAACTGTTTGGAGTATGTGCAGCAGTGCATGATGTGTTTTATTTTAATTCCTTCCTACTAGAAGAAAATCTTTCTTGTCTCTCACCAGCAATTCCTACTCACCATCTCATACATTTCAGATTTTTGTATTATGACAATTACTACTCAGTTTTCTTCTTAAACTTGATCCTGCTTCTCTGTACATCACTGAGCTCAAAGCATTTTTTCACTGATCTGTGCCAAAAAAGTCATGGCTCTCTCACATATTTTGCAATGTTTGAGGCTATTCCACTATGTTATTTATTGAGATAATCCTTGCATGGATTGAGAGCAGCTTTTTGTGCTGGGCCCAGAGCTTCATTGGGTAGTAAGTGTTGAGGTTATCCTGTGCTCTGCCAGCCCAAGCCAGTCTCAGAGCAGGAGGCAGTGCCAGAGGAGCCCCCTCTGCCCATCTGCAGCAGTGTGAAAGGCACGTCGCTCTTTGAGCAGTACATGACTTAAGAGCTAGTGCTTTAGAACTGTCCCCAATTTTATTTTCTGGGTCTGGGAGTTTGTTTGGGGTTTTTTAATGGTTTGTGTTGACCAGAGTTGTGCTGACAGAACAGGCAGCAGAGAGCTTTGGTCCCCACTCAGCATTCTTCACAGATTGTCTAAAGGAGCATCACAATCACTCTCAGAATATTTTACTTAATTAATCATCTGCCTTTATTGTGATTTTACAGAGTGACAGCTTTAGATTGTCCTTGTTTTATTTTTCTTTTGTCAAAATACATGATGAATACTTCCAGCCCCATCCCAGTGGGATTGCAGCATCTATGGATCACACGGGCACGTTGAGGCCCGTCCCTCACTTGCCAAGAGTAACAGTGACACCCTGTGGCAAATTGAGTAGAGGCCGTGCACCCAATTCCCACGGTTTCTTTCAAATTTGCCTCTGAATTTCCTACACCGCGGGGAGTGTCACACGAGGAATTCCTCCCCTACACGTAGGAGGGCTTCATCAGATTGTCATCCGTCTCTTATTAGACGTTTCTGTTATTGAAAGACATGTCTAATGAGCACTTTAATTCTTAGATACAGAGAACGCTCTGCCCCAGATGGCCAGATGCTCGTGGAGGTGGAACACAAAACAAGAAATTGAGAAAAGAAGAAAATTTTGTATTTCAGTTTAAATTGATGTTACAGGAATACACTGCTCTTCATTCTCATTCATACTGCTTTTCTCTAACATGGCAACTGTCTATTGAACTATATCAGATTGTAATGACAAAGATATCCACGATATAAAGGTATCCACAACACAAAACTTACTACATAAACAACTGCATGTGGAAGTTAGGGTGATCCTTTGAACTGCTTACTTGCACCATTCCTTTGGTTTGTTTAATGAGTATAAACAGCACAATTGCTCTGTAATTACTGACATAATTCTGATTCCAGCCAAGTCCCTCACTGCACAGTACCATGGTTCTATTGTGTTATCACATGCTCATGTAAAAGCCATGTGCCCCAGTTAAACATTTTCCAATGAGTTTGACTTATGACACTCAGTATGTGCTACATGGCTGACTGAACAGTATGGTCTGCACACTGCAAGTGATTTAAGCCTCTTGCAGGTGAACTAGCTGACAAAAGAAAGATTTTAAAACGTTGTGAGAGCAAGTGGTCTGGTGGTTTTGGTGGGTTTGTGGTGGTGGTTTCTTTGGGTTGGGTGTTGCTAGTTTGGTGGGTTTTATATGGATGTAGGAAGGAGAAAAAAATTAGGAAATATTGGGCAAATATCCCTGTGAAGCTTCATTTGAATCATCTGTTATACACAGATTGCCTTAAAAAACTAATGAAAATGCAGGAAAGAATGTAATAAATCAGGTTTTGTGTCCTTGCTGTGCTTGAAATTTAAGGCTATTATGTCTTGTCCTAGTTTAGGTGTTTGGGTGGCAAGGCAATCTGCTTTAAGCAGCGGAATAGATTGCATTAGTCAATGGCTTATTCTTAAAAGATTGTTATAAGCAAGTTACAAAAGTGTCTGTGGGAAATATTTTAGGTAGAGTTGGATCTATTTCAAAGTGGAGAGGCGGATGGAGCAGATGACTTCCTAAGGCTCCTCCCAGTCCTTCCTTCAGCGAGTTTATGGTTGTGTCAGTGAACTTGGTGATTTAAATAGTATTTTGTGCACATCTAGTACTATGCTTTCCCAAGTCTCATTCTGTTGCTTGAGTGCCATCCACACCAACACTACCTCAGTACCTTGTTCTTTTGTGGGCTTGGCAGGCTTGCACTTGCACAAATCCAAGACTCACAGCACGAGCAGTAGTGCTGAACAAAGCAAGCACCTTATATCCACCACCAGAAGTGGGCCTCGGTGTCCCTGAAGGACTGGAACACAGGAATCCCATTGAACAGCAGCATGGAAGGAACAAAAAAGGGGCAGCTCTGCTTTCAAGCACTGCTGTTTCCTTCCATTTGGCCTTACAGGATCTCTGCAGGTCAGTTTTCAGAATCAGTTTCCGTCTGGCAAAGTGAAGCTTGCATAGCTCAGTGTCTGCAGCACTGCCCTCGTGGCTGCACAGTTGTTCCTCTGAGGGGATGCTGTGCCTGAGGAGACCATGCCAAGATGATCAGGGGACACTCCAATCCTCAGAAGTGCCTCTAAGTTCTCCCTTGAAGGACTCACTCATCACACTGGAGCACTCCCTGGCAGACAATGCCAATGGCTGACCCTGGGCCTCCCTCCACTGAGCACTTCAGGGTTTGAAGACACTGCTTGGCAGTAGGTTGATATTGTTTTATTTGGGCTTTTATTTATTTGCTTTAGCAGAGATTGAGGAAAAAAAAAACATTTTTAAGACAAAAAAAGTAAAATTGGATAGGGTTTCATGTGTTGTTATATCTGTTGTTATATGTGGATGAGTCACAAAAGATTTTTACAAGAGAAACAATTTATTGAAGTCCTATATAAATTGTTTCTGATTCCTTGTATGCTCATCACACCATACCAGATTTTCTCAGGTACAGACCTCCAATTACAGAATTAAAAAACTATTCTGGTTTTGGTCTGTCTCTTTTCATTTCTTTCTTTGTTGGTTTTTTTTTGGTTTTTTTTTTAAACAAAACACCAATGATAATTTTTCGACTGCACATAGCTAAATATTTAAGAATACCTAAGAATAGATACATGAAGTAAGATTGAATTTTTTAAGACAATTCCTGAGGAATATCTACAAGCATTTAATTGCCTCTCTTTAGGGAACTGGGCTTTTCCCTTTGGTGCCATTGTAAATATATTTCACAGGACATGGATGATAACAAACCTGCCTCTGGTATTCCTGGTTTGTATCAGAGAGCATTGCAAGCCAGAGCTGTAAATGCTTAATGTGTCTTTGAGACTTCAGTGACTTTCAGCTATAGAGGAAGTGAATATAAACTGAGGTGTTAATCCTGTAAAGATGTGTGCATTTACTTGATTTTTACACTCTACACTGAAGGTAATGACGACAAGTTCTTGAAGCAGTTTCTTTAATTCTTTGTTTTATATACAGTGACTCTGTGGACCAAAATGTGTTTCATGGAAGTGATATTTGCCACTGATTTTCCAACTAAAAATATATTTTTTCCAGTACTAGCTGAATGAAAGGTCCATTAAGGGCAGTGTAGAGACATCCTATTAATTTATTTAGGTTAACAGTATTGTAAATTCTGTGAATTAATATTGATTCACAGAATAGTATATTAATTACTATTAATAGTATAAATTAATAGGATGCTGGATAAAGTCTTTTATTTTTCATGAGGGTTTAATCCTGCATGGCTTACAAACATGAGGAGAAATATATCATGCTATGAATGAGGAAGTAAAAATAACTTTTTTTTTTCCTATCTACATAATATGCCACATGGCTGCTGATATTCATTATTTAATCTCTTCTGAGAATGAAAATTATTATCTGGAAATAATGTGAACGCAATTAGCAATTTGAGTCTGCTAAATTATTAAAGTCTACTTAAATATGATGAATCAGTTTTTTTCCTTCAATGAAAATTTCTAAGGAGATCATAAACTGCATTTTATTTCACAGTCTCCAGACTAGGTTAGATTATCACCTTCTCTTCAGTTTTCAAACCTTTGTAAGTTTTTATCAATATAACGAAGCAAGTCACAGGAACACATACCCAGTAAAAAAATACACTATATACATCTTTTATCTTGTGTCAACTCCCCTTGGTTATTAATTTTAGAAGGTTACAATACGTAAGACCATGTAAATTAAGTTTCTTATGTTATTATGAATCATCTTAGTCTACAACTACATTATGTAACACTACCGTGTTTCCACACACAGGACATTTGCAAACCTAAACAAAGATTTTCTGATGGTGTCTAGATTTTGAGGATTGGTCTCTTTAGTGCCAATTCTGTCTTCCCAGGAAGTCAATAGTAGAGAAATCACTGTAAAAATATCCATTGATTTCAGCTAAGTAATTTGTATCAAGGTGGAGAACCTTGCCAAATTCATATGAAGCAAATGATAGCAACTTGCCTTGTTTTTTTAAAGGTGGAGGGGTGCAGGTGCATATAAAAGCATAGAGCTGCCTGATCAAGCCTGCAAAACTGCAATGCCTTTAGCAAGCTAGGTGCCAACTTCACCAATGGATTACTCCAGTTTTACACAGTGCTAAATTTCCTGACAGCAGCTGGAGTAGTGCAGTGGCAAAGCAACACCTCAGCTCCCAAGGCTCTTTGCCAGTTATCCATCAACAGCTTGCATTTACTGCTGGGAGCAAACACCTGTGCAGCAGCAGCAGCAGCAGCAGCAGCAGCAGCAGCAGCAGCAGCAGCAGCAGGTCATTTGGTACATGCAGGTAATTGGCATTACAGACTGGAACAACACTGGAGTCTGCCTAGTTAACCAGGTAAACACTAATCTCTCAGACAAACCCTTGCAGTCATGGTCCAGCCTCTCCCCATCCTGGAACCTCCTGCTTCATTTGGTGGATCTGCTTCTGCAGTTCATCTCTGTCCAGCTTCATCTTTGCTTCTAGAACTTGCCGTAGGGACCCAATGCTCTCATAGATAGCTGCAAACCCTAATTGCAGGTGAGAATGACATTAGTTCATCATGAGGAGCAAGAGTATCACATCATTGCTATCAGAATGCACTTCCACAATGCTCTGCCTGGCACTAGGAGCACAGCAAAAGTTCTGAAGGAGAATGGGATGTAACTGTGTGCTGATGGCAGCCCAGCTATGGCTGTGCCTGCTCTGGGGAGAGCACTTCTAAGCTGCTTGTCACCCCTTACTGCTCTGCTTTTCACACTTAATGAAAATCCTTCTTAATGCCACAGGTGTAGCCTTTACATCTGCCCCTGAAGTATTTAAGCTGCTTTGATATAAGCAAAGACATTTTGCATATTAGTATGAGTCAATCACTGTCACCACAATTCAGAATAAAGAACTGGATAACTATGGTCCTACCAGCGTTAACTTCAGCTTTCATTTCTTTGATATCTTCATTTATCTCATTTTGAAGTTTGACAATGCGAATATTTATCTTTTCTTCAGTCTGTTTTGCTTCATGTGCTTCCATGGTTATCCTCTGCATTTCTTCTATTCTCTCAATTTTTTCTGCCATTTGGTTGAACTTCATCTCAATACCTCTCTCATTTATTTCCTGGAGCCAGGGAAAAAAAATATTTACTCTGCATGTGGAATAACTGTGGCCTTTAAAAAATATTAGATACTGATTAATCATCTTTTATCTGGAATTCAAAGTGTAAGGAATTACAATTTTTCATAAAATCATTTCACTGCTTGAGTAGTGTATGTTAAAATACTGATCTATTTAGCAGTAACCAGGTTCACTTAAAGATTCTCAGGTTGTAGGTATTACACTTGATATCAATGAAGAGACTTGGGCAAATTCTGAGGCTATCTGAAAATCTCACTCACATAACATCTCAATTACATTATCTTAGTTACTAATAATGCTTTTGAATGCTTCCTGAGAAGCATTACAGGACATTTGAATGGAACTTACAGTGCTTTCCTTAAAAGTCAGTGAGAGTTGGTCAATTTTTTGCACAAGCTCTTTTTCAGTCCTTCCATGTTGCTGTTCCAACCAGCTCCGTGCAGACAAAATCTGATTGCTGAGCTCCTCAACAGCATCTTTTAATCTAGGAGCACAATAGGAATTAGCAGATACAAAAGAGAAGAACTAGTCACTCAACAATGACTTTTTTATGAACATGTTCATAAAAACACAAAATGGCAATTTAATACATTCTTTGCACCATATTGAGGTGAGCCTTTGAATTTTAAGGCTATTAAACTGGATATGGTAACATTGGTTTAGAAAATAAAGGTAAAAGTTCACAGCAAATTTATATGAAACACATTACAAAATTTGAATGATAGTAGGTGAAAATTCATTGTGACATTGAAAACAGAATGTGGTCATCCATTCAGAGTCTAAACTTTATGTCCATTTGTACTAAATCTGAGCAAAGATTTGGTAGCCACTTATTCTGGTGACAATGCTGGTTCCTGCAGCTCCACTTACATTGCCTGTACCCATTTCAACTTCACACCTGCCAACTGTGCCAGTGAAACTCTTTCTTTTCTCCAGTGAATATGTGAAACTGGATTGCATGAGGATGGTGATAAGCAGTAAGAAATGAGGATGTGGATGGCTTATACCAGGACTGCTACTGAGGGAAATGCCTGGAGAGGAGTTAACTCTGAATTGAAGATAATGACCCCACGTAATGTCTGGTAGTGCAGAGTATCTTAATGCAATGTTCCATTAACCAAAAAACCAAACTGCCTTAACCTATGGCAAGGCCTGAAGATTACACCAGTCAGACTGGGAAAACTGAGGCCAAACTGGGGAAACTGAGGCCCTGCTCCCAAGGTACAGAGCAGCAGCAAGGCTTCCCAGGCACGCACTTTGTGTCCAGGACTTGCAGCTGCTGGTTGCTCTCTTTGTAGGCAATCTTCAGCTTTGCTTCTTGCTGCATTATCGATTGCTCTACTCTGCTCAGCAGATGAGATATCTGAAACAAAATTCAGAATTTATTGTTTTTCAACAGCATTTCATCACAGTTTCATTTGGGACATTTTCATAGCAGTAAAAGAGGTCTTACAGAGAGTTCACATTTGCTAACATTTCAAAAATTATTGAATTGTCTATTTTACTTTGTCATGAAAATATACTATCTCTCAATATGAAAGTATCAGCATTTTGAAAACTGTATTTTTTTTTTTTGTCCTAAAATAATGTGAATAATTTCACCTTGAAAATGTCTGCCTGGTTCCCCCTTGAAACAGCTGAATTTGCATGATCCATACATCTCTAAGTTGCCATATAATCAGAATAAACTAGTGCCAAGGCACTCCACCAGTACTGAGAGATATGCTCCATCACTTTGTGTAAAAGGGCCACTGCAGTGATAGAAGTGCTGGGTTTAACTGGGGAGAGGTCATTACTGCAAGAGAATATTTGTCACCAAAAGAACCATCCCAAAGCAGTCTGTTCTGGTTCACTACAGGATGCATGACAACATGCTCCTGCCATGCCAATATACCACACTGAGGCTTCTGAGAAAGGCAAAGTGGATTTTAGCCCTTTGCCTACCGCAAAATGAAGATGTAAAATACTTTTGTTGGCCAAGAAAATGGGAAGGCCTTGAGATGTGACATTAAGGAAAAGGCTTCTTCATATCTCCAAGTCTCTGCTTGTATCTAGTGCTCACTTCCATTCTCAAACCCAATGGAAGAGAACCTGACAGGCAGATTAATGGATTCACAGAACCCAAAGCCAGTTTTGTTTTGCAGACCTTCAAAAATTGTGTTCAAATACACATAGTATCATCCTGGGAAGGCCAAAATATACAGCAAAAGACACAGAGGCTTGCATTGCTGTAGTTTTGTTGAGCATGTGCCTTTACATACTAATCCCTTGTGCACAGCATGCTGCAGGCAGAAACTAAGGACCTTTTTCAGTTGGAGCAGTACAGTAATGCCTCTAGATACCACTGGTCAGTGCCATAAGGACTGTGAGCTGATACACCTCTCCATTTGTACATCTGTGACCTCCCAGGATAATAATTAACAGTAATGGAATCTGTGTGAATTAGACTAGAACTCTTACCTGTACAGGGATTGCCAGGGTCTAAATACTATACCTGTATTTCTGCCTCTTTGATTTTAGATTCTAAGATCAGCTTGGAGGTGTGTTGGTCTTTACTTAGACTCTGAAGTCTTTCATACGTAATTTTATGCTCTGCAGACAGCCTGGCTAACCCAGCATCACACCTGTTTGAATAGATAAAAAACAAAGCACCAGCCAAATAGAATATAAGGTCCAGGTTTTTAAATGATCCATTTCATACTGGCCATTTCTGTGGAATTCCTGGCTAGCTAGGGAAGCAATGTCTTTGAGACTGTAGAAATGGTTAATACATCTCATAGTGTTCAGCAAAGTGCTCCCAAATAGGCCTCGAGGTCAAGTAGTCTGATACACAAATTCCATTTTTCTTGGCACTGACATGATGTGTTATCACACAGGGAAATCACATGAGAAATGCAAAGATGCAGAATTTCATTTCCGTGTCTTTTTGTCATACTCCAGAAAATATCTGATAAGGTGTGTGTGAGTTCCCCTACATGATCAGTAACCTAAATAACTGAGGACCATTTTTTCATTATTGTAGCTTTGCATTTTTATTTGTGAAATAGTAGTATACAGCTAATATGTGTAGTCAACAATGTGGGGCAAATTTTATGGTTCTTAGTCTTTTATTTAGGTGAATAAATAAATTGTCATTGAAAGCAATGGCAATTTTGTCTCAGAAAAGGCTATAAAATGAAGTCCTGGAACATAATAATTATTGTTTGCTTTCTTCACATTGGAACACTTCTTGATGCTGTAACATTTTCAGAAAAAATATGCTGTAGAGCATGTGTGTTTTCTACCAGATTTTAAAAATAATTTGATCAGGTGGATGTCATCTACAGTAATGCAGTAAGAACATTAACTGAGCTGTAAAAATATGAGTACTGTGATTTCAGGAGTAAGACCTCTGTGAAGTATGACTCATATATATTTTTCTTGCTAAGAGAAATATGTAATCATCAGTGTTACCAAATTTGATATAGGAAACTGATGAGGAACAGACAGCTAAAATTTGAGGGAGAAAAAGGCAGTAAAATGGAACAAGCTGAGGCATTTTACGTCATTGCCTAAACCAATGACACACTTTGTCACCTTTTTAGTCAGTTTGAAAGCTTTCATTTCAATGTGCATTTTCATGCCCTCAGTTACAGGAAGGGCCATTATCATTAAACATGAAGGGAAAGTCACAGCTAAAGTGACAAATGGAGCATCTGCTTATTATTATGGTACACTTTCAATATGAAAATAATCAGTAATGTAAAATAGCACATAGCCATTATAAAACTTGAGGAAATTAATTTCTAGTGCAGCAGTTCAGCATGTAAGAGCCATTAGTGATATCTGCAGGAAGCCTGGCTAGGGTTTACATAGCAGGGGAAAGCTTGTAGGGCTCACAATCAGGCAGTTTCTTTAGAAAGACGAGAAGCCAAATCTCTCCATGTTGTTACAATCAGAGAGAATCAGAGGAATGGAAACATCTTGCATCTAGGCACCAAAAGGTTGTGGGCTCCAAAAAATGGTTAGTTTTGTTTCTCTGAGGCATGACAGAAAACATAACAAGCAACAGCTTTGAAACTACTGAAGCAAATGTAATCAGCAAGCACATGTAATTGTTTTTAAAGTAAATTAGTGTTTTGGATTTAATCAGAGAGCATCTCTCTTCTTCACAGAATTCAGTTATGTGGTCAAAGGGTTCATGTAGTTCCATGGTAACTGAAACATTAAAATTCTGACTGTGTGAATTTCATGTCCGCCTGGTAGGCATAGGTCAGATTATTTTGGTTTATCTTCTATATCTATTGTACACACTCACAAACACGTGATTGGTTTTGACCTGAAAGAAAATATTAGTGTTCAGCATGAAGGAAATCAAAAGAAAAATAGTTGCTCCATTCAGTATCACTGGGGCATAGATAAAGGGAGAGCTGTGCCAGTACTCTGCAGCTGGCTGCTATGTGCTGTAATGGTATGGAGAGAGCTTTTAATGTTCCTGGTTTATTATTACAGGAGATGTTTCAATTAAAATGCCAGTGTTTCAGTGAAAAACAAGTAGCTGGAGAACAGGTAGTGAAAATCCAGCTGAAATGCTCAGTGGGGGCACTGGGCAAGGGCAGCAGAGCTGGTGGATTGTGCTGGCCTGGGGCAGGGAGCCCAGAGCTGCCCTGGTGGTGCCACCTCCCACACAGCCAGGCCCAGGGAGCAGCACGTTCATTGATCCTGGGGAGTTCACCAGGGGGGTGCAGCCCAGGTGCTTCAGACCCATCATCTGTGCAGCAGGAAAATCTGCCTACGTGTAATGAGTCCAGGTTGTCTGACATGAATCAGCTCTGTAATGTAGATAAAAAGCCATCTAGATATGCAAAGTAGGCCCAATCTGAACACACACAGTTGCCATTTCTCTGCATGTTTCAGCTCTCAGGAAGCTTTTATGAAGAGCTACTGCTACCGTTCCAACCAGGCTGCTGGATTTAAACTTTCCAGACAAATGCTCATTATCCACAAGTAATTCTCTAAATAAATGATAAGGCACTAATGAATTTTGTAATCTGTTATCCCTAGAAAAAGAATTGGTAAATTGTATAATATAAAATTGACAACATAAGGGACAGGAGGCTGGAGAATTTCATCTACTGGCATCTGTCTAATTTTCTGCTAAATATGTCGCTGAATTTTATAGAGATAATATTTTTTTCTTAAAGTTAATAATAATGCTGATTTTTAGCAATAATTCAGGGCTGTGATAACGCTTTACAAATTCAGTAGTAAACTGCATATTGAGAAAGGATCCAGAGACATGAGCTGTAATGTGTATTCTGTCATCCTCTGACAGCAATATTAGTTGATTCTGTGATGTGAGTGAGGTGTGTTGGAATCTCACTCCTGCAGGGCTATGGGCACTGTGCTCTGAAGCTGTGATTCAGAACTGCTTGTGCATGTAGGGATCCCTTGTTCCCATCATTAACAGCACCAGCCCTCAAGAAATAATGAGACAGTTGTTGCATGACATATTGACATGTTACAGAACAGTTGGTGTTAGGAAATCAACACCCTCTCTCCAATATTGAACTTGAATAGCATGTTTAGTATGCATGAAATTACTGGAACTGAAATTTGGCCAGAATCCTAAGATGGACACGAAAGTTATTACATGACAAAGGGCTCAGGCTCAGGGATTTACTGTCTAAACTGATTCCCACTGTCCTTCTGCACGCTGCCAGTCTGAGCAAACACAGTACCCAGAGCTACTGCAGCCTGAGCCTCTCAATGCACCTTTGCTGGGGCTGAAAGTTGATGCACAGGAAGTGGGTAACTCACAGTAACTCGATCGTGTTTCTAATATTTCACTCTGAACTCATCTGGAAGCTAGCACCACTAGAGGTAAAAGTACTCTAAGTGAGTAAAGTGTATTTTATAGAGGGAACATTGGCTAAAGTAATCAGGAGTTGTTTATCTCAGGGAAAGTCTCTGTATTGTGCTAAAGGCACAACAAACCATTGTCTTGACCATAATCTCCAGCTAGAGCTATAATCATTATTCACTGGAACACTGATTTCAAAGTAGAATATATTTTAAATAAAGACAAATAGCTTTCTCTCATGGACCACTGCTTTAAATTGCTTTCTGATAAAGGGAAGATTTTTTTTTGTTTGTTTGTTTTTTTTTTTGTTTTTTCTTTTTTTTGAGAGTGTGCTGAATAGAAGCACAGGATGCAGAAGGGCAAGTAGCAGTTAGAAGGCAATAAACTGATTCTCTTACGGGAATGAACACAAATAACCTGCATTTGTCACACAGTCTGACATAAGGCACATGGGTATAATCTCACACAGTTTGCAGATAAATTGCAGCCCAGGCACAGCACAAGGGTGGTGCCCTAAGGAAATAAAGGAAGAAGCCCTGGCACAGGCTGTGCCCGTTCCCACCCTCCCACACCGAGTACTTGGGCCAGGACAGGGCCCTGCAGTGACACCCACACCAGCATGAGTTTCTTCTCCTGAGTTCCCTGACTGAGGGCACAGGCACCACATTTTGCCTCCCAAGGTATCAGTAACAGTGCTGCTCCACACAGAACCTCTCTCAGAATGTGGTATGATCTCAAAATATTTTGAAGAAGCAAGAAGATCTAAGCATGTACATTTGAGGGGGATTTGTCAGCAGGATACATATGTGTATGTGTATCTCTCTATAGGTTTTTCCATCAATTTTCTGATTGGAAAAAAATAAACTAGTTAATTTGTGTTTGCTAAAGGAGACTGCATAACTTACTAAATGTTTAATTATTTTGGAAACCTCTCTAAAGTATTTTCTACAAAATGAGCTATGAAAGTTACAGTGGAAGCTTCAGACAATTGAATAATTCATGAGAAAACCTTAGTTCAATGAAAATCCCTCTGATTATTTCTGTATGTTGTTGAAGGTTATCACTAAATCAGGTGACATGCAGAGAAGGAAGCAAAATTACCTGTACAATATAGACAACAGGTCAAATTCAGGACAAATATAACTTCACCAAAGTTATTACCCAAGCAGCTGTAGGCCAGGCTATGTCCTTTTCCTGTAGCTGTACACATCCTCTGTCTTTTGTATTCAACTTTACCAGCACTTAAGCAAATGTTGCTGTGCTGGGGTTTGTAAATGTGTCATTGATGGCACAAGTGAAGTCTGTGTGGCTGCAGAATTGTAACCTCTGTAAAACCCCTGTTATTGTACAGCTTTCTGTTCCTTATGTGCCATGCAGCTCATGTGGGATTTAATATGGCTAACCACTAACTGCATGTGCAGATTTTTACTTCTAAAATATATGCAAAAATGTGCAACTATTTTGTTCTTCACAAGTGCAGATTGTTCTGTGCTGCCTTTATAATTGTGCTAATTAACGTGTTTCAAAGACACATGAGTCTAACCAGTACTTTTTAAAAGCTGAACCAAATCCAAATTCCCAGAGAATTTGAAGTAATTTATTTAGAACTAATTTCAGGAATTTTAGGAATTAAGGGTGATATTGTCAAATTTAATATGCAGTACTGGAATGCAAAATATTACTATTCATTTCCTTGAAAATGCAGAGCAAAATGATCCTTGAAATTTTGCCAAAGTTGAATTCAATCCATTATCATTAATACTTCAGGATTAAAACAAGGTTAGCTAGCCCCCAAAACACAATTCCATGGGGACTTTTACCTTGCAACTCTCCCCCGAAGATCTCCTAGGCCAGAAAGCTGCCGCATTTCAAGACTCTTCAGGGTAGAATTTGTTCCATAGCTGAGATTGTCTCTGACACGTATCTGTTCCTGCAGCATCTACAGAGCATTCATATGCAAATAAAAACTCAGTATGGCACATTTAATGTACACTTCAAATGTCACTCATTATTTTTCAGTAATTCAGTATCCTCAGATACCATTTTATTATTACTTTTTCAAAGCTTTGTCTTGTAATGTACTAAACCAGATACCTTTTAGGTATTCTATTATTTCTTATTATTAGTGTCCAATCTGCACACAACCACCGTAACATATATGAAGTATAACTTGACAGTGAAATGGAGACAAATTTGTTTCTGCTTTCATTTTCCCCACCACACCCCTGTTGTTCAGCAGCAGAGGTCAGACATGAAGTCATGTGTCTGCCTACAATTAGGTCATAAAAATGAGCACTTGGGTTTGGTTACTTCATGTCGTCAGTGAGTCGGAAGGGAAAGAAAGTTTGTTGTAGAGCTAAGGCATTTCCTAGTGTTTGTACAGCACAGCCTTTGGACTGAAGTTGAGCTGGGTATTAGTGTCGCATTAATTCATTTTTTCAAGGTTTTCCAGTGCAGCTTTTGAAAGCAAGCTTATTAGAACCACAAAGGCTCCTGTGTTTATATGCTAATATCCTGTGCTATTTTCATAGCCACTGAGAGAATTATGTAATTTGCAAACACTTTTTCAAGTTGTAAAAACAATTTATAAGCTTACAGGATCTTTGGACCTTGTCTGACCTTTACTTATCCTGTGGCAAACTTTGTTAGGAAGTTAGAAGCGAGGAGTAGCTGGGATGGCATTGGTGCTGTGCAACATTCTTGCCATACCTCGATGTCCCGATTGAGCTGCCTCACTATCGCCGTTATGTTTCGGATGTGTTCCTCCAGGAGTTGCCTTGCCAACCGGTCACCCCCCCCTTTGTTCTGCATTCTGTGCAGCGTGGAGACAATGTCCTCCTTAATGCGGAAAGCGTGCTCCACAAGAGCCGCCGTTGTTTTCTCATGGCTCAGGATTCTGTCCTCCAGCTGATCCACCAGGCTGGCGGAGGCCAGCGGGACCGCAGTCAGCGCCTGGCTGTGCAGGGGGATGTTCCGGACCCGCCTGCAGGGGAACAACAGCCACATCTTGTTCAGTTCTCACACAAACCTCTGCAATGCCTTTGCACTGGGACACTATCTGAGTACTGGCAGTGCTGGGGAGAAGCCCCAAAATACTCCCAGAGAGAGCACCCACTGCTACAAACAAGTGGGTGCTGTGTTGGCTGCCGTGTGTCTTGTACAAAGGCAGGTCAGGCTTTTTTTCATACTCTTTAAGGAAGCTTACAAAAGCATTGGATCTTAAGGAAAGGACATTAGCATGATAGAAGTACAAATCAGAACTATAATTTGATTAAGAATCTGAATTCAAACCCTTCTACTGAGTTTCAAAAGTAATGTTATTTGTCTTTACACTTTTCAGGCTTAATCAAAGCTGTAACAGTTGAAGGTAGGTATTGTAAATTAAATGAGAACAGATCAGGATTAAAAAGGAGTAGCTTGTGTCAATCTCTTTTCTGTCTCTATAGCTACACTGTAATACCATACAGAAATCTGTTCCCCCGTGAACTGGACAGGAGCATATGTGGGCATAGAAACTGAGGTGAGACCAAAACTATGACAAGCTTCTCATAGTCTTAGAAGTTAAATTTCCCCCCAATATAGCTTACATTTGGGTACCTTAAATAATTCTCTAGATTTTTGAGGAGTGCTCTGCATTGCATAGCTCCCATGGAAAGCAGTGGAACTCATGGGTGGTGAAAGTGATGAGGCTGCTAATGCATGCAACCTTCTCCTGCCACTATGTTTTGTATAGAATAACAACATTTTCAGAAGCATAAGTGGAGGATACAAGTTTGACCCCACTTTGGAAGAGGAGATCTTTTTTCTAGGAACTCTCTTTTTTACTGTGTATTCTCATGTTGTTTCATGTTAATGAGCCAAATGAGCAGTTCAGTTTGACCATGATGATATTGATAGAGATGTATGAGGAGTCCAACAAAGGTCAATTTTGGTTCTGTGTTTTCACAGCTCATTCCATGCTGTTCAAACACTGGCTAAAGCGTTCTTGGACTTATAGTTAGTGAGATTTAAGCTATTTAATTTCTTTGGGAAATGGCTAAGTAAAAGCTGAGTAAGGACTTGTGATTTGGGCTATTATTTGAATGTCTATGGTATTTCACTTTGCTTTGCACACTAATGCCAAAGTCCCAGGCCACAGCATTACTGTATATAAGCAAGTATACATGTATATAATTACTGTATATAAGTATATATGTAAATAATTAAGAGATACATAATGCTCTGCAATATGAAGATTTTTGTTTTTATATTCCAGACTGTACCTTTCAGAAGGGGCAAGAGTTGGGAAGATTGGGCTTCGGTGGGCCATTCTCCGGTCAATATTTTATGTCTGTTGAAAAAGTACAAACTGAATCATTGAATAGTTTATATCTGGTACTGAAATGACTTAAAGCTTTTGCTTTCAGTGCACCTTTAAGTAAAGTGTGTACATTATGCTGACACTGGTGATCATGGCTTTCAAATATTGCTAATGCAATAAATGCAAATTGAAACTAATACAAAAGAATGAAGACTAAAAACTGTTAAAAGTTACTATAGTGAAAATGATACTCTCGAAAAGACAAGGCTGACCCACAAACTGGTTTGGCAGGGCAGAGGTAAACAAAGTTCTTGTCCCCAGTCTTCTACGTCTCTGACATCATCAATCAATGAATAATAAAGTAAGATCTACAGGATAAACCTTAAGAAAATATTGACTGGAGAAACAAATACAACTATCTCATGACAGCAGATTACTAAGATGTTTTTCTCATAAAAGCACTGGCAGTCAGAAACCTAAATAAAATGTGTGACATCAGCATAGTTTATCAAAATTGGGTCTTGTATTAATTTGTCTTTAAATCTAAATGACCACACTTTCTGTTGTAAGTAATTTTTTCTGTGGTAAGGATATAAATTCTGGTTTTAATTTTTAGACAAGCCAGCCAGACTGTGACAGACATTGCAGCAGAGTTGATCTATTAAATAGCTTCAGAAAGATATTTTAGTGTCTTACTGTGAGACCAGTACCTGGCTCAGCAGCTTTGTCCGCTGACAGAAATTAATGAGAAAGATATTAGCCTCAATCCAATCCAACTAATCTCCCCTACATAAAACAAAGAAACATTTTTAAGTACAAAGAGAAGTAGTATGGCCTGAGCCTCATCTCCTTGGGAACCTAAAATTCTCACTGAAAAATAAAGGCTGATGCATGAAAAGAAGTTTACAGTTGCTGATGAAATCCTGTGCAATCTGAGAAAGATGGGGTTATGGAAATACAATAGTGGAATATCGATAGTGAAGAAGCAATAGAGCTACCCTTTGAGATCTCAAAATGCAAAGCATGTTTGTGCTTTAGAAATGTATGAAAGCACTGCCTGAAAGCAGCGAGCAAACATTGTCACAGTGTGTGTGTTCTATTTATAGCACGGTGCTTCGGAAACTACAAATTATTGAAAAAAACAGTTTTAAGAGAAGCTGGGTTGCTGAGCAGCAGTGACACCAGCCAGGCATTCAGAAGGTCTGAACTGAATTCCTTGCTCGATCTCAGATCCTGTTGACTTTGGACAAGTTATTCCTGTGAGTAATGACTCAGTTTCCCTATCTGCAAGAGAGATAACCATACCTACCTCCTTGTTTAGGTTCTTACATGGCCATAAGTAAAAAGCACAGTATAGGAGCTGGGGATCATTGTGGTGACTTCTGCATTCAAAGTCCTGCACAGACACTGAATGTCCAGTCCTGCAGTCTGTTCCTCACACTCGTCATTTCCCAGATTTTTAAGGAATGCCAGCACTCTGCGAGGATCCCTCCTGCTCACACCACCAGACTGCACCAGGTCACACCACCAGGCACCCAGTTCTCAGTGGGCCTCAGACCTCTGGGCCTTAACACCTTTTAACCATCTTGATGCATTGAAGCTTTTAAGCACAGTTTAGCTGTAAACACAGGAATTATCCCACTGATTTGGGAAGAGCTATGTGCGCCGCAGCAGCAAGCACTGGATGCTACCTAGAAAAACAAAGAACAAATATTAAAGTCTGTACATCTAGCAACATCTTAGTGAAATTTGGTGAAAAACACATTATAAAAACCAGCCAAACAGTGCTTTAGTCTCATGGCTTTTGGTACCCATTTATTATCAATTGAAAAATAATGTTTGCAGCAAACTAAGCATAGGTTTGCATGAGTCTTAACTCTTTCTGCCAGACTACCATAAGAAATGCAGCTAAATGCAAATATCTGGAGTAAGTGTGGACATGAAACAAAAGTTACACAAATGAACTTCTCATTTATTTCTCTTTGCTCAGTACACAGTGAAGCATCTCATCATCAGATACCAGATTTCTTGATCTGATCCAACAGAAAGGATCTAAGACCTGGATTGGCAGTTGTACAAAACTTTCCTGCAGTTTGGAGGTATCTGCAATAAGCAAATAGTTGTCAGAACTAATGACAAATTCTTTTTCTATGAGTGTGATACCAACTTAGACTAGTAAATGGAAACCATAAGACGTATTCCAAATATACTTGTCACATGGACAGGATAAAAGTTTTTTCCTGTTTGTAAACAATATGCCTGATTGCCAAAAATAACAGTTCACTTGATACTTAAGGCAGGTTTTGCATAGAAATGTGGAGTGCTTCCTTAGTGTTTCTTTAAATCACTGACATAAGATGTGTAAAAGCTTGGAAAAAAAATCATCCATGGGATGTGATGAAGAGACACTTCTAGCAACGTGCAGTTCACTCCTTGCTATTTGTGCTGTGGCTTCCCTTCCCCACTTTTCAGACTGCCTTGCATGTTTATTTTCTGTGGGATCTCCATCTCTCCTGTTTTGAAGGATAATTATATCTGTAGTGTTCAGTTCCCCGTCTTCCATGATAACCTACAACTAATGCTGTAACGTCTGCGCACCTCGGAGTGTTTTTCACATTCATTCTCACAGTGTGCCTGTGAGGTAGGAAGCATTATTATCCCTGAAAACATAATTTTCTTCTGTCGCTGGTAGGGAAGTGAAGCACGGGGCGGACTATGTGACTTGCGGCAAGTCACACGGGAACCAAAGCAGACTGAAATACCTGCCTAGGCAAACACTTTAATCACTCTTTTCTTCTTAAAATAGAAACCGCTTTGGTTGCTGCACAGGGAGCGTGTGACGGCACCACCCCGGCAGCCGCCAGATCCTTCCCGGTGTTACTCTGAAGTGCGTTGGGGCAGCGCTCCGGAGTAAGGGAAAAGTGCCCGTGCTGCAGCTCAGCGAAGGGATGGGCGAGACCCCGGCAGCGTCAGGGAGAGGCAGCAGAGCCGTGCCGAGCCCTGTGCGCGGCTGTGGCACTCGCGGACACGCGATGGGTGCCGGAGGGACTCCCCCGGCAGCGCGATGACCGTGCCCGGNGGCCGAGCCCCGCTCCGCTCCGGGCGCGCTGCCGTTCCCGAGCGCCGTGACCGCCGGTGCGCGGCCGGGGCTCCGTCCGCCCGCCCTCCCGGCCGTGTGCGCGGAGCGGATGGGATGGGATGGGATGGGAGCGGGGCGGCCGCCGCAGGCCGGGCTGCGGGAGCGGGAGCTGTTGCCAGGACGCCGTCACCATGGGAACGCGCTGCCGCCCTGGCGGGGGGAGCCCTTGGCATCGCCCCCTTCGCGCAGCTTTGCACGGCGGTGCCCGATCCTGCCGAAGCGGGGAGGGGCGGGAAGGGCCCCGCAGACAGCGGTGCTCCCTGCGGCACGGGGGGCGAGCGGGGCGGACGGAGCGGGGGCCGTGCCCGCGCCTCCCGCGCCAGCAAACGCCGGCCTCCAGACAGAAAGTTCGGTGGTGACAAACAGCCGTGACTCTGAGTTTCTGGGGGTGCAAAGGAGCCGACAGTATGACTGAAAGCATGGGTTTTCCCAGAGCGTACATCAAATGCTGAATACAACATTATTAAAATAAATGACAAATATTAGTCTTGTTTATAAATTTTCCATGTTACATTTTCAAACAAGAACTAACATGCAGCTTCAGTAAAACTTCATATATCACAGCAAATAAGATCCATCTGCTTGCACAGCAGAGGCGTGTCAGCTAAGAGAAAGTAGTGCTGGAAAAACAAAAAGTCCACAGAGGAGGGTGTGTCTGCCTTCACTTTTGTTTCCTGCTTGTGTCATTCCTTGGACTTTGATACAACCACCTTGGGTAAACAAAATGTAAGTGAAATCTGAGAAGAACTTACTGCACCAGTTCACTCTGAAATAGCAGATTGTCTCTGATTTTAGTTTAAATCCATGTGACATCCCATACTGTTGTATAGGAAAACCATTGCAGGACTAGGGATCTGGTAGACGTGAAGGATAAAAGGATTATACCATGCACACACTATTGTAAAAAGAAAGGTGGGGTCTGAATCCACACTCTGATTGACCTATTTATTTTAAAGTAATTCCCACATCAAAGGATCAGGCCAGAGAGAAAACATGCCATAGGTGCTTTGAAAGCTATGAGAGTCATAAGACTGTAGGATAATTCAGCTTAGAATGGACATCAGGAGATCTCTTGTCCAACCTCCTGCTCCAAATGAGGTGACTGATGAGGCCAAATGCAGTTGTTCAGGGTTTTACCCACTCTTGAAAGAGCAGGTTTTACCTTCTCTTGAAAACCTCCAAGGATGGAGACTGTGCAGCTTTGGTGGACAGCCTGTTCTCATGCTTGTTGGCTGCTGAGGAAAGAACATTTTCATTATACCTAGTCTGAACCTCTCGTTTACATTTATATTATTGTCTTCCCACCATGTGCCACTACGAAGAGTCTGAATTTGCCATCTTCATGAGTTCATCATAGATACTGGAGGGCCCTGCCAGGCCCCCAAAATCTGCTTTCATCAGACTGAGCAAACCCTCCATCCTCAGGGATCCAGCTCCCAACCATGTCACTGGCCTCTGCTGAACTTGCTCTAGCTTACTGATGTACACAGCTGCATTCCCTGACCTGGCAAACATCTAGACTAACTACATGTCCCTGTGTAGTCTTTGTGCACCTGTTTAGTGGCTTTTCCTTGCTAAAAGACTGCTCAGATACCCACTGTTTTCTTGACTATGTATGTCTGCAGGGTAGGGCTTGAAAGCAAATTGTTAGTTAAAGCCAATCAATTGAAGTTATCTTAATTTAAAAACATAACATTTGCACCTCCTACTGCAGTCTTGAGAATAACATTAAAATGTACCTCCATGCTCAGCTCTCAGCCTGATTTCTCCCTCTGGCCCTTCTCTGGCAACAGTGGAGGCCAAGAGACAGGGACAGGACATGTAAATTCTTTTCTGTTCTTATACTCTTTCCAAGGCATCCACACCCCCAGGAACTGTGGTGAACGGTCTTTGGTTTGACCCATATGGATTCTCTTTTCATCCTGTGTTATCACAGATCATTATTTTTTGTACTTGTATCACTTTCTTGATGTTTCTAACTAAAGCAGTACTAAACGATTGTATTTTATATCATTACATCTTCAGTGAAATTCATACTGAACATGTAGATTTATTTTCTTAAAGGAAAATTCATATCACAATCTTTTTATCAAGGCACAACATCAAGAACATTAATTTATTCTGGAGTCTTCAACTGTCTCACTCATTAATTGAGCCCCACGTAAATAATCACAGAATTACAGAACGGAGCAATTCAGGCTGGAAGGGACCCCAGAGGGAACTCCTTGCTCAGAGCAAGGCTAATTTTGGTATTGGATCAGGTTGACCATCATAATGACATAAAGTTTTCATCCTAAAAGCTTGTGCAATGTTGCAGAAAATCTCCCTCTGAGGGAAAAAAAAAATCCTTGTAATTTAGTTGTTGTGAATATACATAGCTTAACTGAATTCAGTCACGGGAACACAGGAGGCAGAACTCCTCGGTTACCAAGTCTTTGTGGACTCCTTCCAGGTTTATACCAGCCTTGCAAATAACAGCATTATTCATACGTTTTGGTTTGCAGTTGGAGAAAAATTCAACTCCATGAATTCTAAGTATCTCTAACATCTCAGACTTCTCTTAATCAGATCCAGAGTGAAAGAGACACATGCTATTTTTCCTTAAAAAGCCTCAAACCAAGCAGTGGATGTAACTTTGGTGGTGATTTTGTGGATGTACCTTTGGGCTGGTGACTTTGTTTCTGTACTTTTTATTCCAGTGGTACTTTGGATGGACGTATTGAACACTTTCAAGGCACGTTTTCTGAACAGGAATGCTGCTATCATTTGAGGCCAACAACAGAGAGGAAAGAAGAAATTTTATTAGGCACAGAGAGTTAAAGAAAGCTACAACAATTATACTATTTTCCCACCTGTCCTAATCACTGAAGTGATTTCAACACATTTTAAGTCATAAAATTCTTCCTTTGTTTTATACATGCCAATTTGTTTCTCCCTCCCTATATTTCACAAGAAGGAATTGCTGAACCCATTTTTTATCTCCTGTAAGTGGAATTCTATATGCTCCAAGTGTAACTGAAGGCAGAGTGTAACCAACTGCATTTTAGAAGAAAATGTTACAATTCATAAGTGTCTGTTTATTTTTTGGAAGGCAAATACAGGAAACTAAACCACACTGCATTTTTGAAGTTTTCTTAATCTAATATAATTTGTTTTTCTATTACACAAGTCCTTCATCTTTGTGCGAAATACCAGATTATGTGGTTTTCTAACTAAAAGAATGATGTGTTGTTAAGGGTATCAAGCCTTATTTTAATAACTTTCAAGCACTAATTAAATTATTAATGAAATTATTCTGGTCAACAGAAGATAAATATGTGACTTGCAAAACTCATTTCAATTATAGTCTTTAAGTAAGAGAAAAGCACTAATACCTTTTTTCCCTTTGCTGTCATTTTTAGCCAGTTAGAAAGCAGTCAGAGCAGTGCTTATTTCATCCTTTCACAATTTCTAATCTTTTCTAGATTCACTTCTCATAGGAGTTGTTCCTTTCTGAAGCCACAACAATGTTTTTAGAATGGAGAGCAAGGGAAAGCTTTATTTTGTGGCTTTTCCAGAGATAAAGACCTCACTGTTTTTTCAGTCAGTGTAGTCTGTGCACAGTTTGGCACCAGGCTGATCCGTGTTTGGTGCTGGCACACAGTGCTGCTCAGGCAGTGGGTAGGTGGAAAGGCACGTGTGAGTTACCAGCTGCACCATGTAGTCACTTCAGTGAGTGCTGAGCCTGTCCAACCCCTGCAAGTCCCAAATACTGAGCTAATAAACCTCCTGAGGCATGGAAGTGAAGCTCATCCTTAAATATTTCTCCAAAGCTTGGCACTAGTGATCAATATCAGGAGAATCAAGCAGAGCAACTGTTTGCAGCTAGAAAATATCCTCAAAATAATCCTTGATGTTAGCACTTCTGTGCATGAGCTGTAGGTGTTACTAACCAGACAGACTGTCAGACAATACACACACTGAAAAACACTGATGGGAGTTCTTGATACAGGGAATTCTTCTTAAATCTTTTCAAGTTAGGTCTTTGAAAGGTATCTTGTCCATACCAATGTTTTGATAGAAATGCCATCACTTCTAAGTTTTGTGCATCATTTAAAAGTACAGGGGTTCCTCTTTACTCTGGTAGAGCTCCTCAGTATGAAGATGTGGGTTCTGCCTTTCTCAGATGAATTGTACATTCTTGGCTGGAGGAGCCCAGGCATGCAGACCATTCAGGCACACCACCACTGACATTCAAGGGGAAATGCTTTCCCCTGCTGCTGAGCAAGGATGTTGAATAAGTATCATTCAGTTAATATAGGCAGCTTGGGAATTAGATGTTTATCATTAAAATAAGTAGAATGTTTAAAAGCATGAAAAGAGTTCACTGTGAATTAGACTGTGCTTGGTCCACCCAGTGCTTAGCAAAGGTTCATGCAGATTCACAGCACCGGTTCTTTCAGCTCCAGAAATTTTGTTCAAGATCATCTTGTAGTCCATGTAGAGTAGATGGACCCAGCAGCAAGCATTCATTTCAGTGAACTCAGGAGCAGTTTCTCAATTAGCTGGCCAGTGTGGATGCACTTTTTAACTCTTCTTCCACAGCCTGGTTTCTCGTTATTCATAACTTGTCATAAAGATGTTTCTATGCATGTAAATACACATACATACAAATATATGTCTTTAGAAAAATTACCTGTACATTAAACAGACCCACATCCAAAGCAAATAGAAAAACCTACAAAACCTGTATTGATTTTCTTTCTTCTGTTGGCCCAATATACATACACTCTCTGGACTCTTGCAGGACTGTTCTCACTGCTTTTTATCAACCTCATAATTTTATGTAACTTTTCCTTATTCAAATGAAATACTAGGCAAATTATTTTTGTCCCATTTCCATAAAACTGCTGTACTCACCTTCTGTAGAGAATCAAAGTATGAAACTTATCTCCTGTGAAGTCCTGTGCACTATTCACACTATCAGATATATTTTTGCTTCAGTAGCTGTTGCAGGTCATATTTGTCACCCAGCTATTTTCTCAATGAAAATATTCCCTACCTGTTCCATCAATGTCAGCCAACATCCAAGCAATCCACTATGGAAATCCCAAGCTTCACATGATCAGTAATTATACCGTGCAAGCCCAGCTGAGCTGAGAAGTTTTTTGTTTATTCTTCAAAACCAAGGATGAAATGTGCCCAAAACTGTTGTGCTTCATCCAAACCACCAAAGTCTGTGGGACATGAGAGGGAGCAGGTAAATAGCTGAAGTTCTGTATGATGCACATCAGGGTGGTTTGAGTTTGTAACACTCGATCAGCCACGTGGTGAATGTCTGCACCCTGTCACACCTGTCCCGCAGTCACTGCGGTGAGGACAAAGCCGCGTCCTGAACAGCGCTGTCCTTCCTCTGCACTGGCAGATCTGCTGCACAACCTGCGCCTGGCTCGGAGCCGCCACAGCAGTGTTCTCCTCCAAAAAGCCAGGAGTGAATCTGCTTATGCCTAATCTTTAAATTAGTGTGGACATCAGTCTTTATTTTGTTCATAAAAACAATGAAAGTCGAATACATTTATCGTGTACAAACTACTCCCTATTTTTTCCAATAACTGCACTTCTTTTTAATCAGAAATAAACTAAATCCCAGTACAATCTATTGATGAGAGCCAGGATCTTTACCCATTAGGAGTGGCTTTCAAAGTGGTTTGGAAGCAGTATCAACATATGAGTAAGGGTCTGGCTGTTGTTATGATTGTTACATTATGTTGTTTCCATTTTATTTATATTCTGCCTTAGAAGTGGCGTTAGGAACCCATTAGAGCCAACAGCAGGGCTTCAAGCCTGAGGTGAAACGTTTGTTAACAGGACTACAGCAGTCAGCTCCGGGCGGGTTTACTGGTTTGATCGCTTGGAAAGCGCAGCCCCTGGAAGTTGTACTGGTTGTGTTCTGGTCAGAATGAGCCGAGCAAGGTGGAGCAGAGCCGGCAGCCTGCGGGGACCTGGATTGTTTCGCGTCTGAGATGCCTGTAGCACTTGTTTCGGCATGCACCCGGTGACAAGATGCACTGTGCTTTCCAGTGTTTCCAGGGATGAGCAGCACCTCAGCTCTGTGGGTACGGGGGAGGAGGGCAGCGCACGCAGCACGCCTGCGGGGGTCTGGCCGCCCCCGCTGGCTGAAGGCCCGTCAGCGCGGTGCGCCGGGTGCTTGTCC
>VXBB01005457.1:295214-313597 GCA_013399915.1 Illadopsis cleaveri | reverse complement strand
CTGCGCCGGAGCTGGCGAGCTGCGCGCGCCGGGATTCCCTCAGGGAGCGACGTCCCGGCGAGTTCTCAATTTATGGACACATGGCCCGCACGGGACAGCCCCGGCCCGGCCNCAGGGCCGGCGCCGCCTGTGGAGCGCGAGCCGCGTCTGCCGCCCTCTCCCGCCGCTTGGGATCGGGAGAGGTTTCGGGTGTTGGTGTCCTCGGGCAGGGGGAATCCCGTGGCACCGGGACGCCACGGCGTAGTCGAACAACAGGTGACGCCTCTGGTTCCGAGGGCGCTGGCGGAGGGGTCTCGGCGGGCAGAGGCCCTGCCCGGTGCCGGGGTCACTGCGGTGCCCTGCCCGGTGCCGGGGTCACTGCGGTGCCCTGCCCGGTGCCGGGGTCACTCCGGTCCCCTGCCCGGTGCCGCACAGGCGGCTCCCGAGCCCGGGAGATGGGGCACCGCCACTGCTGGGGCTGTGCGCTGTTTGTGTGACGAGGGGACGCGATGTCAGGAAAACATCTCAGTGCTAGACTGGGGGAAAATTGAGGTTCCGCAGGTGAACCTGGCTTGTCTTTAGTAATTGCCTCCTGATGATGGATAATAGCTTTCATCCTGAAGTAATCCAAATAACGATTATGTCTACCTATTACACAAGAACTAAGAACAAATGGTGAAGAATCCTATGTGGTAATGAACTAGGCTAAAATCCATAACTTTTAAACAAGTAATTTACTTGAAACTGTTCTAAAGCAGAGTACTAAAGATCTGAGTGTTGAGATACTTGAAAAACTTCTGCAGTATTTCTGCTAAAGCTTAACTAAAGTTAAGATTTAAAGACTGACCAGCCTAGTTGTTGTGTGTTCAGAGCTTCACTCCCAATACCTTTTCAAGGATGCCTTTATTATTGCCATTGCCTCTGCTTTGACTTCCTGAGGCAAGTAAAGTTGTACCTGGTTACATCTATGTGGAGCACAAATCTTTGCTTTAAACAAAGCATTGCAGAAGTTGGGAAGCTAAAACTTCTCTTGAAGTCAGGGATAATGATGCCAACTAGCTCTTATAAACCTGTTTTTGGTAAGGAACTTTGAATAAGATAGGTGCTTGTGTTCCCTGGGTGTTGATTGTTTTGCCAGGTGATTCAGATCAACTGATCTGATTAAAGCCTTAACCTTTGCTCCCGTAGTACCTTCTGTGTCACAGACACCTGTGGCACATACGGGCTCGTTGGCAGAGGCTGGGTCACTGCTTGGACTGCTGACATGTGAAATGGGGTTGGAAGGCTTTGGTGCAGGTGCTTCAGTTATGTCTGCCCGGTGTTACCAGCAGTACTTTGAGATCAGTCTGTTAGTTGATCTGCTGTGGGCTCCATTCATTCCTTTTTAATGAAAGGTTTTAATCAAAGTAGTTTTTGTAAATTGTTGTAACTAACTGGCAACATACTCCGTGAGATTTACCTTATCAAAATAAGAGAATTACTTTCTTCCACAAGATACACTTTTTAGGGATGTATTCAGACATACAGTTATTCTCCACCTTTTAATTTGATACTGAAGTAGTTTTTCACTGTGATATCTCAAAATAATATGAGTTGCTTTTTTAGATTATTGGTAAGTAATTATTACAACAAACCCAGAAAATAATGGTTTTCAAAGTGCTGCTTTTTCAAATAATTGTGCCAACAACTGTTTGATAGTCATTAGAAGGTAGTGTTTTGTAACTTATTTGGCAGAAGGATTGCCTGGCAGGACTTACAGTGACTACTGATGAACATGAATCATGCTACTAATATCCTGAAACTTTATACTCATTCTCTGTGCTGTATAAAAAACTTGCATTATTCCCCTTATTTTTGTCTTAACAGTTTTGATGTCTGTAGGGTAAAAGGAGCTGAATGTCTTAAGTGTTTTGTGTTTTCTAAATGGAGTCTTTTCTGCCATATCTTCTTCACTTTAGACCTCAGAGTGATGCTTTCCTGTTGTGACAGGGTGCCCAGTGCAGGGTGCTGAGGTGCCACTGCCTCCAGGTGCTGTTGGTGCTTCTGGGGCATCTGATGGAGCAGAGCAGACCCAGGTGTCGCTGGCCTGTCGCTGCTGCCTTGGCCAGTCCCTGCCGTGGTGTGCTGCCCCGCCCAGCTCAGCTGGCACACTGCGAAGCTCTCTGCACTCAGCGATACGTCTGCTCCTTGTTGCTGGTTTATTTGTAATCCAGATCAATATCTGTGTCAAGTTAACAGGGTGGTTTCAGGAGGAGATCTGCAAGCATGGAATGAGTGAGCTGTTCATGGCTGTACATGGCAGTACGAGGTGGGAATGAGCAGCAGCAGGGCAAAACTGTAGTAAAGCTGACAAGTGTAAGGAACATATGGCAGCTTAAAATTTTTCTCTTGAAATGCATCCTTTTTCTTACCTTTGTGTTTCAGTGTTTTAAATTCGAAATAGAAAAATCCTAACAGCTTAGCTGAAGCTTTTAAGTCTTCAAAAACCGGGTAATTTGTCAGTGCCAAGTAGTCCCACTCTAGTGAAGGACTATATCCCTAATATGCAGGAATCCTCATGGTGAAACTAAGCTGGAGCTTGTTTGCAAGGAAAGCATATGATCAGCTGAACTTCATGCTGTTATACTGTGAGTTAGAACCTTCATGTCATGGGGTAGTTCATGGAGATGCATTGGAGGAGCTTGAATTGCATAGGGAATCCATAGCACGTTACAAAAATGATCTTGGACTTTTCGTTTAAAGTAGCTCTTTAGTCTTCAGGGAAAGATTGTTCCCCTGAGTACTGTCAGCTGGCTTTGACTCTCCTAAGGGTAAAACTTAGAATGTCAATCAGCAAGTATTTTCTAAGGCATAAATTGCTACTATATTTAGAAAAAAAGCCAACCCCAAAATCAAATAAACGCTCCACCCCAACAACAACCCATCAGTGATCAACTTTGCCTGCTTTTGCATAATCTCTGTTCCAGAGTGCTTCTGCTGAGGTTTTGTACCAATTCATTGGGCAGAGTGAGAAGGGAAAGCTCCCAAGAGAAAGCAGGATCAGCAGTATCGGGATTAGCTCACACGTTGTTGAGCAAGCCAGGGCTGTCTAATATACTTATGTTAAAAAACAATGTGTTTCTATGTTACCTTTAGCCAGTATTTCAATGCTAAGCAATTTTCTGTAACACTGCAGTCAGTATGTGCATTTTATCTGGGTGTACTTGGTGTTTTGGTTCCACCTCTTCAGCCAAGATGGAAGACTGATTTTTAAAAAGGAACCTTTTTATAGGAGTTTGACATCAGAAGAGGGCAGATATTTATAGCCCAGTCCATCAAGAAGCTGAGGATGTCTTGATTGCATGTAGTGCCTATGAAAGTCTGCAGAGATGAAAGACTGGGTTAGCCTTGCTTGCCTTTGGGATTCAGTCCTGAAGTAGTGAATGTGTGATGGGAACTGGGACCTTATACTATCTTAAGTCCCTTTTTTTTGCAGGGAAGTCACAAGGAAGACAGTGATGCTTCTGTATTTGAAGGGTGCTTTTCTGTCTGGTGCTGCAGGCAGTAGCCTAAGCTCAAACTTTGCATTCTGCCAACTGTGGAACACTAGGGAGGGTAACAGTGTGTGCTTTGCGTTATGTCTAGAGGTGCATTAATGGAAAATCTTCCAGCTATATGATGTTCCTTTCTGGCTGATATATGAAATATTCAAAAACACAGTAGTACTGGATGTGTTTAGGCTTGCATTTGTGTGCATGCTTGTTTTTGTTTCTAGTTTAGACCTCTAGGATTATGGATATGCTAGAGCACTTTTTCAGAAGACACTAATGTATGCAGAATGTTACTCAAATGCAACTTTTGCAGTTGAAACATGAACACGTGATTGTATATGTGTGCATCTCTTAAGCAATTTTCTCATCATCTCTTTTGCCTTCCAGGTACGTTTTTTTTCTGATCTACATACATAACTTAGATATTGTGGAGGAAGTGGGCTGGCAATGCTATTAGTAGTTTAACTAAACTGTTTGCAGCAACTTTTTCTTAACTTAAAGGAATAACATTCACCAGTCTCACTGCCTTGTTCTTAAGGCATTGCTGCACACGTGGCATGGGTGAAGTTAAAACGAGTTTTGTCATGGTTAGCACAAGGAATGTTAAGCTTTTACGAGTTTTCAGTAAAATCTTAGTACTGTTCCCATCTTAACATGAAAAGTAAATGACCTTGCTTGAAACAATAAAAGTTGTACATCTCTTTAAAGAACTGTTATTATCACCTTTTGTAATAATTTAAATTATTTTGACTTCATAAATACCAGTTTATTCTCTTCTCAGTTGTAGGAGTTAGTCTAAAAGTGTCATTGATCTAAATGGTCATGCAGTGCTCTATCCAAAGTGTATTATAAAGAATAAAGGCTTTGGTACTCCTAATTTCAGCATAAGGAATTCCTGCATGTTTAGATTTGTATTCTAATATAGTATGCATGTATACATTAATCATACTAATGTATAGAACATGTAAATAAACATCTTCAGAGTTGCAGAAGACTCCTTTATATTAATAAACCTAACTTAGTTGCCGCATGTTGTGATGAGGAAGGGAGCAAAAAAAATTGGTGATTTTTCCTCCTAGGCTCCCAGCTCTTACTTTGCCAGGGTAACCCTGGGAGCGAGTTTCCTGTGGTTGCCTGAAGAGTTCTGATACAGATCTTTGTAGTTCTGCTGATGGAGACCAGCCTGGGATTGGCCTGCAAATCGTCAGGCTTTTGCTGACCCTTTGGTTCTGGTTATTGCCACAAGAAATGGCTTAAAAATGACAAATTCATCTGCTTTCCTTTTCAGTTTCCTAAAGCACTCTTGTAATGCAATACTTTAGTCTGCCTTTTTTTTAGGAAGCTGCATTCCAGATCTAGGTGTTGTGTGGCTACTGAAAGGCATTAAGGACTGTGTTAGAAAGGGATTTTGCACCTGATTAACAAGGGTTTTGCTCTGGGAGCTAACCGTGCTGACTAGAAACAGTAAAATTGAATCAGTTCTTGGAAATGGGAGGAGTGTGTTAGTATATGTGTGTGCTGCAAAAATAAGAATTTGGAAAATATTTCAGTTCCTTTCCAAGCACAGAAATCCAGGCATAGGCTTTGATAAGAAAGGGTTGGCTTGCATTACTGGTAGCTCTTTGAATTAAGCCAACTTTGTAGTAACTAAACTCTGACCATGAATATGAGCAGCAAAGTTTACCTCAGCACAAAAGGCTAATAAACCTTTCAGGGGAAATCATATAAAGGTTCTCTCACACATTTTCTCATCTGTTGAACACCATTCATTTCTTCACTGCCTGTGATCTGCCAAGGAGCTGTTCTGATTGATGCTGGTCGCTAGCAAATGACCAGCATTGTTTTAAACTGATGGAAGTGGGTTTTTGTACTGCCTGTGTATGGGGAAGTTTTGCAGGTGTATGGGGTGCCTGCTGACTTTGGAGCTGCTGTAGTCAGAGGACTCTAGACAGCTGTAGTGTGTTGAGTGGCTTTTATGATTTCTACCATGGCTTTAAAAGCATTTGTAAATATCAGAGAAATATGGCAGGCAGTAAGAATTTTTTCCCTTCAGATGGGAACTGAGAGCTGTCTCTGAGGACTTGCTCAGACGTTCACCTCAAACTCAGCCTCCCATGGCACTCCTGGGGCAGCTTGGGCGTGAGGAACTGTAATTTAGTCAGACCTTCCTGGGCTCGGTTCAGTCTTTCCCATCTCCTACTCCCTTCCCTACATTCCTGAGATGCCAATTACTGTCCTGCCCAGGAAGTACGGTTGTCACTCCTCCCCTGACTCATCCTCATCTTCTAGCTTTCCTATCCTCCACCTACTGCTTTCCTCCCTCACTTCCAAACTGTGAATACCCCCTGGGGATGCCAGGTGTGCAGTCAAGTCCTGGCAGTGCATGGATCCGTTCTCTCTGCTTGGCTGAGTCATTGCTATGATCCGAAAAGGTGTCTTGGGTGTCTTGGTCTACAGCTTTTCCACACCCTGAACCTCACAGGTGTTTTCTGTCCCTTCTGTTAAATATGCTTTGTATGAGTAGCTTTGGGGTTTGATGGTGTCCTCTACACAAGCAATTCCATCTAAACTCAAGATTCTGTAATGTAAACAGCCTAGGGAGAAGGGTATGGTCCAGGGTTTTCTTCCAAAGACACATCAGCATTTCATTGATACTAAAATCACGCATGAATTGGGTTCATAAAGTGTAATTAAAAAAAATCCGAATTTAATTTTTTTTAGTAGAAACTGGAAATACTTTTTAAACAAAACAAACGTGAGGGCTGACAAGGAAAGCAGTGTTGGCAATTGGAGCGTGAGTCAGAGCTATCAGAAGTGATGCTTATTGGGAAGCCTACTTAGAAGGTGCTCTTAAAGTACAAAGGCTTATCTATGAACATGACTTGCTAACTGTGAACTTGAAAGTTAAAGCCAGATATTAGCAGATCTTGAGTATGCTTTGTGATCAACACTGTCCTGGAAGTATCAAAAGGATTTAAAATAGGTCTGGTGCTCTAGTCTCCTGTCATGTCTGTGATTTTTCAGCTGCCAGAAGTGTCTGGTGAAAGCCACTTCTGGCTTTCAGGGGATCGGTGGAATGGCTTTGGGATGGAGTGATGATAGATGTTTTTCTTTAGACTTCTTCAAAAAAAGGGGACATAAATAGTTTATGCAAAAACATGTGCTTCTAGAAGCTATTTTCATGCTTTTTTCAGCAATCTGAGGTCTAAATGAGAGGTTTTTGTTGGCATCCTTCAAAGAGGATTAGCAGTCTCGTAGTGACTTGCTGCACTTGTCCCTGTACAGGAAGTGTGGGGCTTTTTTTCCTGCCAGCTCAGAACCACTCACTGAATCACTGTCATCAGCTGAGCCTGAGTCTGTAACCACTTCTTGGTCAGCCTTGTCTAATTTAAGTGTTGAAGTCATATTCAAGTCTGAACAATGTAGCCTGATACCCTCTGTAAAACAAGCAAAATGTTTTCAACAGCTTTAAAGTCTTTCCTGCTTGTGTCTTATAAAATGTGCTGCCTGATGTTTGATCTTGCACCCTAGGACAGTCTTCTGTTTTCAGTCTGACATTCCACAACATTTGTAAGGCTTTAAATTCTAGGCAGTTTACCAATGCACACTGTTATCTTTTGCAGTGATTGATGTCTTTTCCTGTGCTTTGAGTTGGATATTGCTAATAGCAGCAATACAGAGAGATGGAAGTTGGAACCTCTCGTTAGTAATACGCGTGCAGTGCCAAGCGGTAGTCAAGAGCTTGTCTCATCTTGTTTTGTTTTGCTTTTTTTTTCCCTGCCTTGAAGGATACAAGTCTGCACAAATGCTTCAGTGCTTCCAAATTTGCTTTTGCAATAACTTGCAACCCTGTGTTATTCCCAGCTTTGTAAAGGAGTGCACAGATGCACAGTGTGTTTGTTTGCTGCTGCTAACGCATTTGGAGTCCCTGGGGCTGTGAGCCCTGGACTCTTTGATAGCTCATTTGGTGTGGAAGTGCTGCTGCTCTGCGGGGTAGTAGGAACATTCCGAGGGGAAATGTTTACCTCGGGATGTAAACATCTTTCAGCTGTTGTGCTCCTCCTGCCACACACTGGCATGGTCACCTCCTGGTCGCTTGGGGTTTGGACTCATTGCAGGTGTTTTGATAAACGAACTGGAAAATGCTGCGTTTGTTTTTGAGGCGTATTGAAGGAGAGTTTTCATTAAACCTAATCTTAAAAGCCATTTCATGACACTCAAAAGCAAATGCATACTTTTAAATTTAAACATTTGTTTTTTCTTTCAGTATTTGAGGAGCATTTGATTTGTCCATTTATTGTTTCTGAAAAAATTTGTTTTCCTGTACTGATACCCACCTGTATTCAGTACATACCTAAAGAAAGAGAAATGTGCAAAAGTATTTATAACAATAATTGAAAACAGTCATACTTAGACTACAGATATACTTAAAAATTAAATGGGCAATTAAAAATGTGGTTAGATTCATTCTAGAAAGGATATAAAGGTACAAACCATTCTTGCTTTCAGAGCACAGAGGCATAAGTTGTCTACATAGTCTGAATTAGTAGATAAATCTATGGTATCTTCTGGTAAGGCAAAAGAAACTTGGATTTTGTGTAATTATTTCTGCTGTCTAGCTAAATATAGATTATGTTTTTGAAGGAATCAGTGACAGCATGCAATCAGCTAGGAAAAAATAATTAGTCATGGGAATCCATAGTTATTTTAGACCCTTGTATCTTACTTTGTTTTATATTTTTTGTTGACTCTTGATAGTGCCATTTTTATGAGAGCAGGTTAAATTAATACACTACTCCTGTCAGGAAATTTCTGATATCTTTCCCACCATAATTTGAATTCAAAATTTGGCTACAATGAAAGCCAATATATTAGTAAGCATGATTTTATTACATGTAGCTTCTGTACCATGAAATATCCCACTTCATGTGTAAACTTGATTAGTTTCTGAATTGCCTGAATCCAAGAAAACAAATATTTGACTTGGCCAATTAAAATATAGTACATCCACTGAGAACAGAATTACTTTGGCTGGATTTATTTTCTCCACTTAAAAACTGTGCCTTACTCAGTCATGTTTCCAGGACTTGATGCTGTGTTGTTGGTAGTCTCCAAAGCCTTTTTCAGTGCTTCCCCTCAAGTATACACTGGGAACTGCTATATTGGTTAGTAATTGCTAGATTCCGCAAACCAAAATTTCCTGCAAAAACATTCTGGTCTTTGCAGTGGAAAAGCAAAAATAGCTTCTCAGAGTAGGGCAATTTGGATATGCTCAGTTTTTGAGGGGATCCTGGCTGTTTTTTGTGTATCCTGCAGGACTTGAGTAGACTGAAGTAGTAAGGTGCCTTTTGGAATTGGTTTGCCCTGGTGGAGGGGGAAGCATCAGCCCCCTGCTATGGAGGAGCAGTGTAAACCTGCTGAGAAATCTATTGCAAAAGAGCAAAACCTGTGTCATTCTGTCCTGAGCTGTACCCAGACTGTTGGCCGTTATTTGCTCTGCTGTGGCTGTTGGCTTTGCAAAGTGTCTTTTCCTGCTTTCCTGGGGTAGCAGGGAGTTCATAATCCCAGCTGTCTGCAGCCACCTTTGCTGGCTGTGCTGCTGGCACTGGCACACAGTGCTGTGAGGAGGGACTCAGCAGCCCCTTGGGCCTTTGGTGGCCAGTACTGCCAGTGCCTGAGGGCAGAGCCCTGGCAGGACCCAGGGCCCCTGTTGGTGATTCTTGTTACAGAAGGAGGCTGCCAGCGAACAGGGCTTGGAGTAACTTCTACAGACTGCTATTTGTTGTGGTTTTTAAAGAAGGATTAGACTTGACCCAGGGAAAAAATGGAACTGGGATGTTTTGTAACAAATGGAGATCCTGTTATGGCTCTGTGGAGGTCTGAGCTGAGGTCTGGCCTTTAATGAGCTAAATCTTGAGCTCCATTTGAAGCAGAGTTGGGAGTGGGGAGAATGACTTCATTGTAGGAGAGGCTGCTGCTTTTGCTGTTTTGCTGTGCTTTAGTTGTTTTTTGTCTCAGCATTGAGTTGCAACCAGAGTTCGAAGCATGAACTGTTTTCAGATGAGAAGGAAAGAAGGGAAAGGCCTTCAGCAGAGCAAGTCAGGTCAGAAGTGTACCTACAAGTGAGAGAGGACTAGGCAGTACCTCAGTATCCAGTATCTGAAACTCAAGATAATGTTGAGTACCTGTTTCTAACATCTGAGCCTGGTTTCTTAAGCAGCTTAGATATTTGTCTATAATTGTCACTCTTGTCTCTCAGCATTCTGTAATATATATTTGCATAACAATAAAGGACTAGATTCACTGTATTGGAGAAAATAAGAATTTGCCCAATTTGATACTTCCTTTAAATAACAAATCAGCATATATTCTGGTATGTGGTCAGCAAAACTTTGATTTGATAAAACCGAAATGGCTGCTATTGTGGTTTTAAAAAGTATATATGATAAAGGAGGTGAATCTGTCCTAGCTTGAGGCTGCCTTCAAGCACACAAAATGTGTTCTCTACAGCCTCCAGTGACTTTGGCCTCAGTCTCAGGAATATGTGATGAAGTATGTGAGGCTACAAAGTGGTTGAACTTCAGTAGCACAGAGAGAATGGATTATTTCATATACTTGTGTGACTATTGGTAATTAATTATTTCACAGTAATTATTTAATTATTAATTAACTATTTCACATAGATAGGACTTTTGGTAGCTGTCAGTTCTAATGTTGCAGGGAATATTTGGTTTGCCAGTTCCAGTGTCAGTAACCCAGCTGACTGCTCCAGGAGCCTCAGTGCTGTTCCCATGAGTACTATTTGTTAAAGCTTTTCTAGTGGTAATAGGAATTCTGGTTCCAGGGTTCTTAATGCCTGAAATACCAGCACACCCAGTCCACAGAGACCTGATCTCAATATGCAGAATAAGTTCATGACCAGCAGTGGTTTCTTCCTGTCGTTGACTTTGTGTTTTTATTCTTGGTACATTCTAGGAGCACTTGAGAGGAAGTGTGGCAGTGGCTGCTTATTCCCATATTTGGTATTGTTCTAGACAGAATGGACATCCCTCACTAAAGGAGAGGGCTGATCCAGTGTTCCTGGGCAATCTAACCTGCCTCCAGCCATGGCTTCATCTTGGCAGGGTCCCAGGGGCCCGTTTCCTTTGCAGCTGTGCACGATGCAGTTTGTGCCTGGGGTTACAGCGATGGTTGGTGGCACTGGTGGGGTCCCTTCACCACCAAAAGGTGGGCCTGACTTCACAAGACTAAAAGCTTGGATTTATGTGGTTACAAATCCTTGTGCTGCAGTGGAGCTTCTCTTGGTCTACACACTAGTGGCGTATTTTGTGTTGTAAAGAGTTGGAGTTAGTGAGTGTTACTGAGTAGTTTAGTGAAATGAACACTCAAGTCTTTAACTGTGGAAAAGGAAACAATATTCAGAACATCAACTCACTTGCATCTTTTAAGTTTCTCCTTGGTATTTTTCCTGAGACTTTTACTGTACAGATTTAGGGGTGAGGAGGGAACCCCAAGCCCTTAATCTGCTTTCTTAAATAGTCATTATTAAAGCCATATTGGAAAAGAAACAAATACAATATATTTTGGAAAAGCATTGTAATCACTGACAGTAAAGGCACTACTTCCCTCCGGAATAGCTGGCTACCTTCTGTTTCCATGCAATTCACCAGTAAAAAGACAAACTACGGACTGCAGAAATTAATCTTTATTTTATTAGTCCTGAGATTGTAATAATTAAGAACAAGAAAAGGTCAGTTGGTACTTGAACTGAGACTAAATAAGTTCAGCTACATGTGTCAGAATGCCTAAAATTAATCCTTTATGGATACAGTCTTGACAGAACTAAAACCCTCCAGTTCTGAATAAGAAAGGAATGTCTGAAATTGATCCAGAAGAACAGAACATAACACAGAGTTTTAAATCCCTGTTTCAGTGCTACAGGATAAAGTTATAGACTTGGAACAACTTTTTTTCCCCCAGAGCTGAGCATTTCTTCTGGGGAGAGGAATTTAAGAGCTGTTTATTCTGAAAAGAGGCTTAACGGTATGAAAGCTGACAAGTGCTGAAGCAAGTCTGTTTGGGTTGTTCTGACAGTACAACCTGTACCCTTATGGTATAGGCAGGTACTTCAGAAACCACTGAGGATGTTCTGATGGATGTTCTGAAGGTGGTAGTTTGTAATGGAGGAGTGTGTTGTTACCACAATTAATGAATTAGTCATGGAGAGCTATTTAGTCTGACGCACCTCCAGAGAGTTCACCTACTGAAATCAGGTTTTCTTTTGTTTGATACGGCAGGCTGAGGTGTTTTTGCACCTGAGGCCATCAGGTGACTTTTTCACTTGACTTATCCCATCTGTGGGTCTGTTCTGAGACCAGAATACATATACAGTGAAGCAGAGGACAGGCTTTGCCCTGCAGCTCTGTGGGGTCTTCTCTGAGTGTGGCTGGAGTCCAGCCTGGGACTGGGAGGGGCAAAGTGAGCAAAACTGGTCCTGTCAGTTCGACTGTAACCCACCTATTGTGGTTTGTACTGGGTCTCTGATACTCAAAAATGGTTAAATAGTTCTTAACTTGGTGGGGGGAGGTGGAGACTTCAATCAAAAATACCAGTATTTTACTATTTGAGAAGCACTTAAGGGCTGGGGAGTTCTTCCTAGTCTGCACTTCAAAATGTGTAGGTGGAGAGTCAGTAATTGTGATGGTAACTACCTGTGGTGAGGTAACTATGGTCATTCATTTTACATTTGACACAGACACAGAATATACATTTTTATTTCAAGGTTATTTTGCCTAGTAACTACACTGAGATCTTAAAGATAGAAGTTAAGGTTGTTATGGTGTTTGTTTTGGAAGGGCTTTTTTTCCCCAAGCCTTTGAAAATATGTTATCATTCTGCTCTTTACAGGTGTGGAATAGTAGGGTAACTCTAAAATACTAATCCTGTTGCTGTTTGCTCATTGATAGTGCAGGTGTACAAACAGGAAAAGAAAAAAACAAAGGGGAAATTAATATCATTTGATTGCTTAAACAAAGAAGCTCAAATTTAGTAGCTAAAATTATGTTCAGGCTGGTAACAGGATACAGTGAACAATGAGACTACATTCTGTAGCTAATTGTGTCCTTTTAGGGCTTGTTTTGGAATTGTACTTGACCAATTGAAACTCATCAGGGGAGTAGAAGTCAACCTCATTTAAATGAACCAACCTACTTTTTTTTGCATCACACCTCAGTGAGATGCCTAGGCTATTATTTTTCTTTCTTTGTATTTTTGAGGACTTTGGAATATATTCAAGAACTAAAACTAACTAGTTTTTGTTTTTTTAAGGTGGTGTTTTAAGTCAGGGCAGATCAGGACACTGTGTGTATTAGAGAACCTCCCCAAGTTCCAAAGCTGTGCAGAGCCTTTGTGATCACTCTGTGGGTGTTGTTTTGTTCTGGTGCCATTTTCAGAAGGACAGAGTGGGGAATATATCTGAGGCATGTCCCTAACAGCTGCCATGGACTGTGTTGTGGAGCTCTCCTAGGAGCCTAAATTGTCTATAGTGGGAGAGAGGGCTGGAATCCTCTGCTGGTTTTGACAGATGATACGTGCAAACTACATTGTGCCCTCTGTGAGGGAAATGTGACTTGGTCTACAGTAGGCTGAGTGACAGAACTTTGTCAAACAGGGAAGAGAATAAGGGAAATAAATCTAAGAGGGAATGGTGGAATGGTCTGGGCTGGCAAGGCGGTGGGAGCCTTGTCTGGTCCAGGCAAGCTGCTTCCAATTTCCATGTGAAGTTCTGCTCCTACAGCTCTGCCTTAGTAGGCTCTTTCCATCTGTTTATAAGCCTTTGGTATTGCTGATGGCATTGGCTCAGTCTGACACCTTCTCTGATTCTAACCTCGTGTAGGAAATGTGTATTTGTCCTCCTACCCACAGAGCAGCCATGTGGCCTTGAAATACTTGCCTGACTCTCAGTCTTAGCTCTCACCTTCTACAGTTGCCTTCCTCATGCCTTCCCTTCTACATCTTTAACTCTCAGCAAGCCTTTGCAGAGGTCTTTTGTCTTCAGCTGCAAATGCCAAAGGACATGCTCCACTTCATTGCAGGCTTTCAGTGTGATTTTGGGGGTTTATCCCTTAAATGTTATCTGTAACGATGTAATGTGATGTCTAAGTTATGCTTTTACTAGTAGTTCTAAACAGGTTTAGGCTTGCTCAGGCTATGGTGTGTGTAAACATTGGATCATTTTTCTGGTCCTTTTTAAAGTGCAGATTTTCCTGACAGTATATACTACTGGGAAACTTGCATTGAAATATGTTGTATAAAGGCAAAAAAGTTCTATTTTGTACTTTGCAGTAAGGTCGTGGAGATGAAAATGCATGTACAGATGTACATTTATAATTCATGAACATGGTTATGTGAATGTCATGTTATTACTTAAATACCTGTATATAAAGTGTGTGACTGTAGCAGTAGATTACAAATAATTTTTTATCTTCATAGTAGTCCTTACAGCTGCTGCTGTTGAGTGTTGGGCAATTTTTCAAAGTGCAATAAAAGATATAAATAATTGGTACATTGGCACTAAATAGGCAGAACATCCCTGAGGGTAGATCTCTAGTAGGGATCTGTGGAATAGCTGGTGTCAGGTATTGCCTGTATCCCACAGACCACAAGTGTGTGTTAGAAGATACAGTAAAGTCTTTCTGTCATGCAGGCTGCCACCAAATGATTTTAAAATGCAGACCATTTTTGAACCTGCATTATCTAGAAGCAATACAGGTTCTTTACAGCTGGACTCAACTTTTACTTGCAAAATGTTCCATAGCACCTTTTTTCACCACAAATAACCAAAACCTCTGACACTTTATTTGCAAGGTTTTGTCCCTTATGATAGCCCTTTTGCTAAACTGGCAATTACTGACTCATCCATGATTAAATTACTGCTGTTGTTCTCTAGAAATCTGGGCTTTACCTGATGCTCTCCCATGCAAGTGCTATGTAAATCAACTCTTGCTAAACATGGAGATTTGACAGGAGCAAATTGCAAAGCAAGATAGCTGCAGGCTGCCTCCTATTCCTCTTACTGTGTTTCAGCAGGAAATAAAATGATTCTGGCAGTCAGACATCGCAAAAGGATTATACAGAAGCACATCTGCATATCTAATAGTCTGATTCTTTAGTCTACAGATTTTAAGAGGTGCTTTCATTAACGGGATGAGACATGCTTAGCTGCATAACATAGTTGTTCAAATTAACATTTTGTAGGGGAAAGAAGGCACAGGCAGATGGGATGGTTGAAGATCATCACACATGTGCCTGATGTGTGATGTATTTTTTCACTCTATGATACATAGAACTGTGTGTGTTTTGTAGAAAACAAGCTTTTCTCACTTATGTGCTCAGGTTTATTTGAAGTGTGGTAATTACCCTGGATGTATGTACAGGCTGGAGAGTGAGAGGCTGGAGAACAGCACCATGGAAAAAGGGACCTGGGGTCCTGGCCGATGGCAACTTGAACATGAGGGCAGCCACGAGGGCCAGATGTGGCCTGGGGGCATCAGGCCCAGCTGGGCAAGGGGTGGGATTGTCCTGCTCTGCACTGGGGCAGCCTCACCTCCAGTGCTGGGGGCAGCTCTGGGCACCACAGCTGAGCTGGTACAGAGTGTCCAAGGCACGGCATGCAGATGGTGAGGGAAAGCTGTGTGAGGAGCAGCTGAGAGCAGAGGACACTGAGGGGACACGTCAGTGCAGCTACAGCCTCCTCGTGAGGGGAGGAGGAGGGACAGACACTCATCTCTTTGCTCTTTTCACCAGTGACAGGGCCTGAGGGAATGGCCTGGAGCTGGGTCAGGGGTGGTCTAGTTTGGACATCAGGAAAAGGTTCTTCACCCAGAGGGTGGCTGGGCACTGGAACAGCCTCCCTGGGCAGTAGTCACAGCACCAGCCTGACAGAGTTCCAGGAGAGTTTGGTCAACACTCTCAGGCACATGGTGGGATTTTTGAGGATGTCCTATACATGGAGTTGGACTTCTGTGGATCCCTTCTAAGTCAGGATATTCTATGATTCCATGGCTTTAGCAGAGGTTTTGAGAACGGGAATGAGACTCCCAAACCTGTGTTGCTAAATGGCCAATCTCAGAGCTTCAAATCCCACCTGATTTACTGAAAGGGTTAAAAGCATTCTGTGTCTTGTGCCTTTACCCCCTTTTCCAGCTTATGCTTTAAGTCCTATAGGGCCTGGTGCCCTCAGGTGACCTCGGTGGCCCCACTTACCCACAGTGGTGCTTCACTGGCAGGGTTGAAGCCATGGGAGGTGACGTGTCTGTGAACTGGGAGCTTTTGCCTGACTTCACTCCTGGTCTGCAGCTGCCTCTGAATGCTTCACTAATGTGACAAAATGGGAGAAATGCAACCAAAAATCAAACAGTCTTGCAGTAAGTCAAACTGAAATGAAATCATTAAGTATCTGAAATATTAGAATAAGATCTTATGGTACTGCATAGAAAAACTTAATAGGAAACTGGGGAGTGGGGTTATTCATCTACCTATTAAAAGGCCAAACTGGATGAGGCATTTCAATGCCCACAGGCTTTGGGTTGTGTTTCTGCATTTAAATGCAACACGACCTACAGTAGGGGTTATTTTGTGCTACTTGTAAAAAATTTACAAATTTTACTAAAGAACAGTTCCTGCTGCTGTGTTGTTTTTTATTTTGAAAAAATGTAAAGAGAAAACCCTGAGGTTTTCCTTAACGGTGATTGTGATAGCTTTCATGGAATGTAGAAAAAGGTGAAGCTGCTTTATAGGCCTCACCAGTGTAATGAATTGCAGCAGCCAAAAGTTAAAGGATTTTGATAATCTGAGCATCTGTTCATGTCCAGGTTGTTTGGGGTGGAGGGAACGAGACACTATTCACTGAACAGTTGTCTTGTCTGAATCAGAATATTATGCTTAGATGAAAAAGTAATTCAGCTGGTTTTAGTTTATATTTTAATTCAATATTATTTCAGGTCATGTGGGTTTGAGTCAGAGGTCTGAAATTGAATGAGTCCAGAAGTTGAAAGCAAGGTACATCACAAGCATTTAAGTTCAATGCAGATTTGTGTCCAAGTGCTGCAAGCCACAGTCTTCAGCCACAGTTCAGCATCTGAGACTTCAATTGTTTTTCTCAATTAGTCCAGTTTTGAAGCCTTGTGATTTAGCTTGAATTTCACCTGTTCCAGGTTTTCATTATGAAGTTTAGCATTTTGCTAAAGACATAGAAATGGGAAATTAAAGGGGAAAAAAAATGCAGCATCACACTACACCACTCCAGAGGTTCTCTTAAATAAAACTAGGGCATTAACTGCAGTGGTCTGAAGCAGTTTCTCTTTAAAGCTGACACTTGTTTTTTTACTTGGTTTCCCCTCCAACAGAAATCGTTGGAATCTTATGTATATTATGATGCTGAATTGCAAGGTTTAAAAGACATTTAAATTTGGTCTTTTGCATAATACTGCCGAGTCAGTGATAACGTTAAAAGGTTTTGTGAAACAGCTTCTTTGGCTGGCATCTCTGCTCAGAGCATAATTATGCCAATACAACATCTATGAGACTGAATCTAATGCATGTCCTGATAGCATCAGTTTCTCCTAGCAAATGGGGGAAGAAATTTGAAAGTAACTGTAATAAAAGCAAGTGAAGTAAACTGGCTTATTGATTAAATGACAATAAACAAGTTATTCAATACAACTGGAGTGTTACATGCTGGTTTTTAAGTGTATTTCTTCTCCAAGCTGCCCTGGACTGAATAGTCAAAGCTGCTTTAGAAAATTAGTGCAATGACAAATATTGCTTTATGAATAATGTGCATGTGGAAGATAATCCGGTTGAGAATCTGTCTGTTGTGGGCATTGGACACTCAATGGGACCTGCTTGCCCTGGCATAATGTAATTATTGGTTAAAGTAAAAACAAAGCCCTGACAAAGGATGAATGAAGCTGTGCATGAGGTTGCCTCCTGACAGAGGTGAATGTACAGCTGAGAAAGTGGATTAGTATCTGCTTGAGTCTTCTGCACAGTGTGTGAGATGTGTTGGGTCTAATGTTTACTGCTTCTGCCAAGATTTTTACCTCCTGTTGGTTTTTGATTAACTTTTTGGGAGTTGAAGTGAACTTGTAAATTTGGTCCACTGGCAAGATGTGTAACTTATTCCTGAGGTGGAATGCTCAAACAAATTCGTGTTTGTATTTATGTAATAATTAACCAAGGAAACCTTTGTATCTGAATACACTGAAATAAATATTAAGGTTGGATTCTTTTAAAGGTAAATTAAAGGTTTAGCCAACGTATCAAATAGCCTTATTTCCCACAGTGTCTGAAGTAAGATCTGATTTTTGCACGAGTATCAAAACATGACAGCTCATAAAAAAGGACTCGTGTTGAGCCACATGCATGTTCCCACCCAGGTGCGGGCTCTGCTGTAGGTGAGTGAGCACCACTCCCTGAGCCTTTCCCTGCTGCTCCCAGTTAGTGCTGCCACAGGTAAACAGGAAGCTGCTGCAGTCCTGGAGCTTTTGCTCCCTTTACTCAGCACTCTGTGAAATTAAAATAAACATGGAAAGCAATTTTTTCATCAGAACCTCCCCCAGCGTGGAGTTCCTCCTGACCCCCCAAACATGCTCCTCTAGGCACTGTCCGCAGTGAGAGGAGTTGGCAGCTCCTGTGCCGAGGGATGTTGGTGTGTGGGGAGCAGCCCTGAGTGAGCAGGGAAAGCTTTCAGCTGTTCCCAGCAATGCCACCTCCCAGTGCCACAGCTGCCCGGTGCCACAGCTGCCCGGTGCCACAGCTGCCCGGTGCCACAGCTGCCCGGTGCCACAGCTGCCCGGTGCCACAGCTGCCCGG
>VXBB01005457.1:222336-295183 GCA_013399915.1 Illadopsis cleaveri | reverse complement strand
GCGCCCCTGGGTGCACTGCCCGCAGCTCTCCTGGGCACGGTGACCTGCTCAGAAACACAGGCCAAGAACACATCACCCAGCTCTCACCAGACCTGAAAGCAGACTACTTGGGAAAATCCTGGGTAAAGCTAACAGTGTGCATTGCAATTCTGCAAGCAGGCCTGCAGCTGATAAGCTCGTTATCACAGGCTCCACCCTGGGGCACAGAGCAGTGATTGTCGTGTCCTGCCCCACCGATCCCCGCTGAAACTATGCATACAGGAGGGAAGATCAAAGCAAATACCTCAAAAATAGGTGAACTTGAAACCAACGACCATGCTACTGCCCAGGCTAAGAAACAAGCAGTTGACTGCGTACCTTATTTGTGATATCAGAACAGTTAAATGTTGCAACTCTGAGCAGTGTATTACACTAATAAAGTTTGGTGTTGTCAGCACAAAGGTGATTTTTGGTACATGCTGTTGAAAAAACAGTCTTGGCCACAGCTTTCTGCTGCGTTGCAGCTTTCACAGTTTCATCATGCCTGTTGCAATAAAGAGTGTTTTTCTTTAGCCTGAGCTGCCCCAGGCATGAGACTACATGACAGTCTCCACTTAGAAAAAAATATCTGTATTCCTTCTGGTTTGTCAATAAGTTCAGAAAATGGCATTTTTTAAAAGGAAAAGAAATAATAAAAAAAAACCTGAAAGAGACTCAGCTGTACTTTTTCCAAATTATTTTAAATTTAGTTTTATTCAGGGGATGATTTAAATAATGCTTATTTTTGAAGTTAGTCGTTCAGTTTTTGTGGAATTGCTGCATACTGTTACTCAACTAAATAAAACTGTTGGCATAAAAAGATCTTGTTTGATATTCTTGGTTAAAAGCAGTATTAAAATAAGGTTTGTAGTCTTCCCACTGTGTTGTATTCCTACAATCCATTAGTAATTGGTGAGGACAAGTATACCCAACCAAATGTAGATGTTCAGTGATTTTATTGAGAAGTTAACTAAAAATACAACTCAGTATTTCTTTTGGCATTATGGTATCTTTCTGCTTATAGCTAAACATTGAATTGATTATGTAAACATTTGTTGTTGGGAATGAGAATTTTCAGTCGTTTGAAGGTGCTGGTGACATCAGTGGAAATGGATTTGGTAGATGCAGACAGTGTAAATGGTGTAGCTGGTACTCTTCAGCTACAGTGGAGTGCTATCTAAATGGTGTTTTAACAGGAGCTCTTTTATTCCCTGGAAATCCTACAAATTCTAAAATGATTTCTCCACCTTTTAATACTTGCAAAATGTATTTATCCTTTCATCCTTCAGTGTTGTCTTGTTATCAGTTTAAATGCTAAGTAATTCAGAAATACTGCAATGCTCTTAATTTGTATTCTGCATAGATAAAAAAAGCAAACCTGCAGCTAAAGAATAAGACTAAAATAATTATTTTTCTTTTCTTGATATTGCATTGCCCCACTCTGTTTCTGGAAGGAGAGCATTGTGGTCCAGGGAGGGGATACGAGAGGAGTCTGGGCTGAGCAGGCACTGAAGTGCTGTTGCTGACTGCTGGTGAAGTGCAGAATCTGCCTCGAGCCTGCTGATGGGAACAGCCATCCCAGAATTGTCACCGGAGACTGCAGGAGTCACCGGGCGTGTCCCAGTCAGACCCTCTGCCCCAGGACTGGCAGCTGGGGGATGCTGCCGGGGCAGACTTTGCCCTTAAACTCTCGGGGTGATGTCTGGCAGTATCGGTCTGCTGAGGAAACAAATGGCTTCAGTTCCCGTGAACAAAAGGGTCGGGAGAAAGGGAACAGGAACGGCTGCGGCCCTGCAAAGAGCGCTGTGACTGAGCACAAAGGAATTCACTGCGGTGATTGTGGCCTGAGACTCCAAAAGCTGCGAGATGGGGCAGGGGAGGGAGTGTTGACATCAGCTGGAACAGGACATGGCTGGGATGGTATTTTTGTAATGTACCAGGGGTATTACTTGCTCCAAAATTTTCCACTGGCACCAGCACAGTGCAGGAACCCCCCGGCACTCATATGCTCCCCACTCCAGCCTGTGCTGTGGTGCTGGTCCCACGCGTGGAGCCTCTGAGTCACGCTGCTCTGACATTCCTCCCTCTGCAGAGCACATGGGAAACTCCCAGTGCACTTCAGTTTATTATTCAGTTTCAGGATGATCCAGGGAAAATATTTTCAGTCGTCTGCTATGGCAGAGGCAGTGGCATGTTGTCTGAATCTTCTGATGGGGTTTTCAAATGACATTTTTCAATTAAAGATCGTAATAATATTATGTATAAGGTGTATGATTGCTTAAATCATACTGTCTTTAATGGAGAAGAGTGGCACACATAAAATCTTTATTACACTTTAAGGATTGACACAGCCAAGATGAAAATATTTGTTGTAATTTATCTCTTACACTTCTTAAATCGCATGATAGGTATATACATATGTAAAGTGCATGTACAATTCACAGATGAAGAGTTAGTGTGCATGAATGCTGCTCAGTGCAATGATTGCAATATGGGGGGTGGTGGTGGTGTGTATGCACACACATACATGGACTAAAAGTTGCTATTGCAAGGCAGCCGAGAGCTGTGCTGATCCACCAGTCCCAGGAAAGCATGCTGCTCGTGCCACAAGGAGCAAGTCAGACTTAGAACAGCTCTGGAGGCTGTTCAGTAAGTGAAGTAAGACAATAAATGTCTAAGAGCAAGTCAACCATATTCAGTTGTTAACATTTCCTTAGAAAAATTATTTCTTGGAACATCAGGACAAAGCCACCCAACAAGCTGTGGGATAAGCAAACAGGAGTTTATAGTGCATTAACTACTTCCCAGTATTTGCCTGCAGTCTCTGTAACGTGTTTCAAGATCATGGGCACGTTTGCACGATCCACTTTTGAGCTCATTCCTATCCTTATTTCAGTCTGTTGTGTAGCTCTGCCTTATTACAAATAATCTTTCAAAACTTTTAGTGAAAGTTAATACTAGTGCAACAGATGAGCCTTGTGGTCAAATACTGAAGTGACTTCTATTTTGGCAATGTCCTATTACTTATTTTAGAAGAAGGCCGATGTCGGTTCTGATTCCTGAAAATGAGCATGATCTGTAATTCCTGTAGACTCACATGTTCTCGTAATGCTGTTGTGTTAGAATGTGCATTTGCTGTCCAGGTAAGCAGGCTGTGGTTGCTGTCTCCTCCTCGCAGGCCTGGCAGCAGGGAGGTGGAGCCTGGCTGCTCCCTGGCTCCGGAGCAGGAGGTGTTGGTGGGGAGCTGCCCTGGGGCCGGGCCCTGCTGGGGCGGCAGCACCTGCACAGGAGCTGATGGGAGCCGGCCGTGGGACCGCTGGGATCTCCTGCAGCCAGCTCTGGGCTCAGTCCTTCAGCTCGTGTTGGGCTCAATCCACCCTGTCTCAGAGCAGACAGTGAGAACTCAGGATGTTTCCCCCCAGAAATTTTTTTTATCAGTATTATATTTCCTTAGCTGTGTTTTTTTGGATATTAACCTGCTAGTAGTTTCCACTCCTTAATACGTTTTTGGTATTTTTAGGTCTCTGTTTAAGATGTCTGTCCTGCTGCTTAGATGCTCAGTATTTTTGCTTTGCTATTTCCTCAAATCTTTAAGCACTGCTTTTCGTCTCCCTTAATATTTTCTCTATACTAAATTTAAATAAATGGCCTTTTATCTTTGTCCATCTTTCTGCTTCTGCTGTCTTCCTTTAATTTCCTTTCGGAAATATAGTCACATCATTGCAGCCAATAAGTTTTTTTTCTAACATAAGGTATACAAGAGCTATTTTGGAGCACATTTGTTCACTATAGCTTCTCTGTTTTGATTATCCCAGTCAAGGACCAGAATTCACATTAAGTATTTTGCAATATTCTCTGGGAAAAGCAGACCCTTTCACTTTTTAGAAATATGTGAAAGATTCCTCTAAGTTGATTAGAAAAGTTTGCTAATTTTGACAGATGATATCACTGCAGAAAGCCCTGGGTTTATTTTCTTGTTAGCTGGAAAAACTGATACAAATTATGTATGTATGGGACTGGTGATAGGCCTCTTTTGGCAGAAGCCTTGATGTCAAGTCTAAAGTAAATGGCGTGCAGCTTTGTGGCATCTTTGGCTGATGTGTGCATGTGTCTCATTTACTGTTGTATCCATAATATTGAGCTGAGGAGGTTGGCCCATGCTCCAGAACTACCAGAATTTTGTGCAGTAGTACTGTGTCAGTTGAAAAGGGGGAGAAAAGGTCATGCTTGTGATCACTTGACACTCTTACTCCCTCATGGAGGCTGAGAATCCCTTCTGCACTGTGATGGGACGTTGATGTTTGCTGCCGAAAAAGGCTGTCAGAGATGCACAGTGGCAATTTTTCCCTTTGTGGGAATGAGGAATGATTACCGATGGCGTGTAGGTGGTTGTAGTTTAGTGAGAGTTCTGATGGACAAAGAGTAACAAGGTTCTCAGGCACTCAATATACAGTCTTTTCTGCTCCCTTGTTTTCAGTACTTTATTTTTAGATATTCTATTTTTAAACACCTTGAAATTCAAAAAATATTTGCTTTTTTGCCCAGTTGAAAGAAAACCCATGTTGTGACACAGCATGACTCTATCTTTTTATAGCTACATCAAATACGTGTTGCTTAGGATAATGTAAGAAGATACAAACAATAATAAAAGCAAACATAAGAAACCAGCAGTTGCTACTGTAACACAAGGTGGAGGGCAGCAAAAAGAAATTCTGTAAGTGTCTTATCTTTACTTATTCATTCCATACAAAACAATGATCTCTTTTAACATATTGTACTGCCAGTACCAAAAGTAGTGCGGGAAGCACAGGCAGTATTTAGTAGATAGCATATATTTTGCATCTCCCTTCTCGGTATTAATGTAGCAGTTGTGTTAATCTGTTAGTGAGTGGGTGTTCAGGGACACGCACACGGTGAGGGCAGGATGGGTTTGGCAGAGGCGGGAGATGCCGGGGCTGCTGAGGGGGCCGCAGCCGGGGCACCGTGCCCGTGCTCTGCAGGCCCCCAGCTCACGGGGTCAGCCGCTGACTCGGAAATATTATTCTTGTCAGGGCAGAACAGATCTGATTTTGAGCCTAAAACAGCAACCAAATGAATTATAACAGCTGACAGCAGTGTGGTACACGCCTTTAATTGCAGCCGTGCCAGTCCTGCCCCCGCTCCCTGTGCAACGTCAGATGCCGGGGTTGGGAGCCCGGGAAGAGCCTGGGGGAGGCCTGGCAGCCAGGTTGTTCTACGCTGCTGTTTCCACTCCTGCGGCTTTTAGCAGCCTGTTCAGATGTGGTTTTGTTCTGGGCTGGTTTTTTGTTTTGGTTTGTATTTTTCCTAATCTGCCAAGCTCATCTTTTTCCAGCTACTCAGGCATTGTTAGTGCTGACACAGAGACTTTGATCTGCTTATTTATTGTACACTTAGACCACACCTTTAACCGAGAAAACCGAAGGGAAGCCAAGTATCCGTCTGCTGCCGTCTGACCCGCACGGCTTGGCCCGGGCTGGGCCTCGGGCTCTTTGGCCAGGTCTGACGTGTCCCAGGGGAGCTCCCTTGGGGTGCCCAGGTCCTGCCTGGGGCAGCTCTGCCAGCCTTGTGCTGCTGCCTCTGGAGAACCTGCTGGGAAAGAGGGACACCAGCAGGCCAGGAGTGCTGGCCTTGTGTCTGGGTGATCGGTCTGGAGAGGGTGGAGGGAGAAGTGTGCTGTGTGCTGGACAGCAGAGGGCAAGTAGCAGCTGAGAGAATTAGCCTGAGTGCACCCTGCAAAGCAGATTCTAGTGGACACCAGGTAACTAGCTCAGGTGTAAATTGTCTCCAGATTAGAGCGCTGTGTTTTTTCCTGGACAGTGGAAAGCTCTGGCTAAAAAAAAAGCTTAAATTCTCAAGAAACAGGCAGTAAGGACAAATAATGAGTGTAATTTTTAAGTATATAGCCTTGGCCTTTGGGAAATATGCAGCCGGGAGTAAGATGAAGAGTTGCTTTTGTAACTGCTATGATATGAAGTTTTTTCAGATGATTGATTATTAGAAGAATTTTTAATTTTTTTTTTTTTTATTTCAAAACTATTAAAAACCAGTTAGTTGTTAGTGGGACATGGTTATAGTACCATTGGAAGTGACTGAAGTTACTAAATTCAGGTTAGACTCTGAAGTCATTGCTCATGCTTGGAAGGGCAAGAACTTGGGAGTGGGTGGTGTTCTCTAGGCAAAACACTCCCTGTTTTGTTGCCCAGACAGAGAGGTAGTGGCCACTGCGCCTGGCTGCCTCACTGCTGTTACCTTCCTGGAGAAGGAGTGAGAGCAAAACTTAACCACAGCTGGGCAGGCACTGCTACAGCTTAGGCTTATTCCTAGATCCCAGGGAGAAGTGTGTCAACGATCTGATGGTGATAATGTGCTTCTCTGCACATTTGAATGTAAGTAAGGCCAAGGAAAAGGGTAATTCCGAACTACTACAAAACTGCCATTTAAAATGAGTTACAATTTTAATGTGATGGCACTACTTAATGCCATGACTCTCAGCTATCTTCTGTGCCCCTGCTTTACTGGGTGTTTAGGGAGCTGCCTTTTTGTTACACGTCTCTGCATGGCTGGCAGTGTCCGTGGTCATGTGGCTCAGCTTTGATTGCTGCTGTAGTTAGAGCTGGGCAGGAGCACGGGGCAGAGCTGCTCTCAGGGGAGCTGGGCTGCCCTGGCACTGCCCTCTTGCTTCCCTGCTGGCTCCCAGTGCTTTTGGGGAAGAGCCCTTTGGCCTGGTCCTGTGTGTGGCTGAATCACAGTCAGCAACAGCCAGTGACTTGCACAAAGCTGCTGTTTTGCAGACAGTGTGCACATTTTCCTTGTATCCCATGGCTTTGCCAGCTTTGTGCTCATTGAGCTCACTGGCTCTGATGCCATGGCTTCCAAAGGGAAGCTTGATTGTTTTCCCAGTCTCATTTCTTACACGTTTTCTGTGGCTTACTCCATTATCTGATACTAAACCACATCCTGCATAGCTTTGTGAACAGTCTAATTATCCATATTTATGTTGATACTGTACCTTTTTGTCTACCTTGCCAGTTCCTTTTTCCAAGTGTAGTATCACAAATAGCTGATGAATACACTGAAGGAAATTATGCCTCTACATTGGACTTCTGTTTTCTCCAAAAACCCAGGCTTCAATTAATATTTTCAGTCATATGTTTTATGACACCTTAAAAATTGATTATTTGTTTTCTCAATGCTTCCTGATAACCACTTCCATTGAACAGGTATAAAATTGACAAGATTCACACAAGCTAAGATAGTTTAAGGTTCTTTATTTATTGAAACTGATGTACACTTGTGGATGTTCAAAGAAATTGCTGAGATTGTGTTTTCAGGCTTTTTTACCTCTGCTGTACTATATTTGAAAGCATTGTATTGATTTAAGTTTGCAGCTGTTCTCCACTGGTAATGGATCTGCGTCAGAGTAGCAATGACAGGAGACTTAAGAGAAAACACACATAAAACCCACAGCTTCTGTGCTGTCTGCAGTAGCAGGGTTTAGTGGAAATTAGTTTAACTTGAGGTAAAAATCCAGTTGGTCTTTTGTGTCAGTGGACATGGAGCCAAACTGTAGGCCTGGTGTAGCACTGGGTGTCAGCACAGTTGTGTGGGTCATTTGCTCCTGCAGAGCTGTGTACACAGCAAAGTTGTCCCTCTGTAAGTTGCTGACGTCCCATTTCAAAATACCAATGCAGGTGAAGTGTTCAGAGTGCCTGAATTTTCTTTAATCTGTAAAATGTTTGCAGAATAAAATCATGCATATACTTTATAATAATAAACTGCTTCTGTTCTAGTGAATGTGACTTGATCCCAGATGAAGTACAACAGAGCATTGTAGTTAAATCACATTGTTACAAATTGTAGCATTAAAGAATAAGGGGAATTTGCAGAATTGGCATTTTGTTAGCCACATCTTCCTTGACAGCATACTTGATCACTTCTCAGTGTTAAATGTGGTAATTCCAGCATCACTAATTTCAGTATTGTGTAAGCAAATAAGTAGAAAATGGGAAGAGATCAGAACCCCATTAACACTGTCTGCCAGGCTACAGAAAATAGGTTTGGGTTTGGAGAGCAGATTTATAGCTGAATTAATAGCCTTGATGTTGACTGGATTTAAATCTGTTTGTGGGTGTATCCATGGAACCAAACTACTGTTCAGATCAGCTGGAAGAAAAACAGATTGTGATTTCAAGTGGTACAGCATGAAATGTCACATGTTTTAGTAGCATCCTGAAATAGTAGTCCCTGATGTGGGGAGAGTATCTATTTAGATGTCACTGAAGCATGGTGACTAACAGATCAAAAGGGGCTGTGAAGACATGCAGCCGATGAGCTGGGGTACATAATTTGCAGAACATCCCTGAATACTTAACTGCAGCAGGCTCTCAGCTTCCCTCCCAATAACAGCTCATGTGCAGCTTTGACTGAAAAGGCTGTGAAGAGTGAGGAATGCACTGTGGTGATGGGTAATTATCCTCACTGCTAATAGTTACAATGTAGGAGTGTAATTTTTGCATCTTTAGTTTCCAATAGCTGCATCTCAGTTGGAATAATTGGGGTGTTTTTCTACTAGATTTAAAAACGTCTGCTATCTGAAATCCATTCTATGTGTAGATGGTCACAAAACCCCATGGAATTGCCTTCTAGTTTTGGAGGGCAGTGCAGCTCTTTGACAGTGCAGAGGCAAGTCAGCTGACACCATTTATGTGTGTTCTCATAGAATGCCAGCATCAAAGAATAGAATTCAGTGAAAGAAAAACATTTGGGAGGTTGGAATTCGAATAATGGTTTTCAATTACTTAAAGGTGATGAGAAGTGTAGTAACCTTGTGATGTTGACTGTGCTTTCCTGCAGGGCAGCAAAGGACACTACAGATACCACTGGCAGAGCCACAATGTCAAGCACAGCGGAGTGGACGACATGGTCCTGCTCTCCAAAATCACTGAGGATTCCATAGTGGAGAACCTGAAGAAACGATACATGGATGATTATATTTTTGTATCCTTTGTTGGTTTTGTGGGGCATCCTGGCCTTGCTGAGTCAATGTGACACTGATTATATGTATGTATTCTCTTTAAGCAGGTTACTCAAGGATGCTGAACATTTTATGTGGCACTTCACCTGGGATAACAGAAAAGGCTTTGAAAACTCAGCTATGGATGAGGGTTGAAAATAGGATAGCAAAAATTACTTTAAGGTATTCTTTTTAATAGGTTCAGGATTGTACCAACATATATTCATGCATTCATGTGATCCCTGAAGCCCCCTGAAGTAATGCTCCTTGTAAGAGCAAGAATAAATAGGTTTTAGGTGTGTGTACATTTTTTGATGTGTTGTTTTCTATAGCTCCAAAATGATCATGCTTTCAAAATAGCATTTCTTCTGTGACATAACCCTATTTACAACTTATTCTGAAATTGTTAATACTGTGAATCATGGGATGATGGAAACAGATGAATATGTCAACATCTGTAAATCTTCAGTGTTCTCACTTAATTTTTTTTCTATGGCCAATGAAAATGAGAAAATTTAATACCTGAACATGCAACCTAACAGGAAGAACAGACTTCAGTACCCAAGGCTTCCTTTTATAAAAAAATTTCATATTAAAGCAATTCCTTAAGGTAAGAATAGTTCCTGTTTCATTTTCAGCTTTTACAATGTAACTTGAGCTGCACTAATGAATTTGGTAAATTCTAGTCAGTGATTATGTACTAGAAAATTGTGCTGTTCCTTCTGTTTTAGCCAGGTTTTCATACTTCCTAGTTGTGTCTGGAGAATAGTTTCCTTGAAGAGTTTAACTTATTTTAGCAGAAAGGGGAGGAAGTATAAGATCTCTGGCTGTTTCCATATAATCAGATGGTAAAGAGCTATGTATGTAGCAGCTCAATTTAGCAAGGACTGATAGAGGAAAGTTCATGTTGCAGTTGTTTCCATCACGAACTGCAGAGGTTTCTAATATGTGTGTGAACGTGGGTTTGGATCCTCTGTTCACTGAAGTACCACACTCTTACTGAAATTGCTTTATTAGGGGCATGATGAAGTTGCACAGCACAGCCAGACCTGTAGCACAGGGACAAGCTGTGGAATCCTTCCTGGTAGTAACAGCAGTGCTTTTGGCCCAGGGAGCACTGGTGTTCCTTGCAGTGCATGCACAGAGACTTTTAGAAAGGTTTTTGCTTTTTCTTTTTTATGAAAATAGTGAGAGTAACATGGAGATGATCTTTCTGCTGAGGCTGGAATAAGGATGTTTTCCAAGGGGACTGGTGGTCACATTGAGGGATCAGCCTTACCTCATGTAGGGAAAAGGACTCCTTTTGCAGTTCTGTGAAGGCTTTTCATTCAAAGATGAAGATCGTCTCTTGAATATTTGAATTGTTTGCATGTCCACCCATGAATGAACATTTCTGAGTTGTACATTGTACAGAGATGACGGAATTATCCCAGAAAATGCTGCTATTGTTTACCAACAGAAAACTGTCACTGCAAGTGTTTATACTGACACAGTGAGTAATTGATCTATTGTATCCAAGACCCAGATGTTGTCACTCTTTTTGAATTAAATCAAAAATGTATGAAGAAAGCATTGCAAATGAATATTACAGAAATTATGTTCATTGAGTTGCAGTTCTTCTCTACCGTGTTACCTTGCCTTGGCACCACAGTAGGAGATTCCTACATAGGACAATCCAGCAGGATAGATTTGTTAATTTTCCTACTTTGTACAGAAAGCTTAGATAGCAAGTTTGCCTGTGAACAATTCCAGATTGTTAATGAAACCTGCAGTACAACATCTTGGACCCATAGGTGTGAGCTCATTGCTCGCTCCCAGCTCAATGAAAAGTGATGCTGATACCTGTGAATTACTGTCAGGTAATGTGTGCACTGCAGGTGTAGTTCCAAAGGTTTATGAAGTGTTTGAAATGCAGAGCATGTGCAGCTGAATGCAGAAGGATGAAATACTATATTAAAAATGTTGCAAAAAATCTAATAATGGCTTGAAATTGAGTGTCTTGGTACAGGGCAGCCTGCAGGAGAGGACTCAGAGGGACTGTTAATAGTTTCACTCATAAAATAACAGCACAGACTGAATTACCCAGTTCTCCCAGCCCCTCCAGTGCCTACAGCTGAGTAATTGTCTGATTTAGCTCGGCAGTGGCCGTTTCCACCCTGCTCTGCTTGCTCAGCACTGTCCTGTGAGATCAGAATGTGTCACTGCTCTGCACTCTGCAAAGGTCAAACCAATATTTTCTAATGCTGACAGTACGAGCTCTTCAGTTACAAAGGACTAAAACCAGTTCCAATGTGCCATTTCCTTTATGTATTTTTATTCGAGGTGTGTCATGCTTTGGCCTTTAATACATTTTTCTGTATTTAGCTTGTCCTAAAATAAGATAATACAAAAATATTCCAATTGAATGTTTCTATTCTTGTAAGCCTGCTAATTTAATTTTTATTAACAGTTCTTGTAAGCTGTGGTGGTTTTCACTATTATTTGAAGTATTATGTAATAGGTGTCAAAGTTCTTTGTCTCTAGTAGTAAGATGATACTCTATGAAAACTGTTGTTACCTTAACTTCTTTTGAATGCAGACGTACATTGGCTCTGTGTTAATCTCTGTGAATCCTTTCAAGCAAATGCCATATTTTGGAGAAAAGGAAATCGAAATGTACCAAGGGGCAGTAAGTAAAGCAGTCTAAAATATTGTGCAGTATTCAGGGGCTTGGCAATACTATTCTACACAGTTTCTAACACTTGGAAGCGTTTGCTCCTGGGTTTACTAGCATTGTGCTGGCCTGGGAGAGCTTGGCAGATAGTCATTGCCACAGACTGAGTCTTCAAATTGAACTCCTTGCAATGTAAGATCAATATTTTAAGAAAATACTTATATTGATTAGCTCTAATCCATATTAGCTATCTCTCCTTAACATGTCCCTGCTCTTGCAAAGGCAGTTTTTAAGATGTCATATGCACAAAATGACCATTAGTGGATTTGGAGACTGATTTCAGAACTTTCTAACTGGACCAGAACAATAAAAAAGTCAGGTGCCAGAATTAGACACCACTTTTATACAGCTTGAGGAGTGAGTCAGCACAAGAACATCAGGGACTTAAAATTCAATTTCCTGCTTGAGTTGGACATGTCCAGTCAGGGAGGCTGTTGGGTTTGGATGGCCCAGTGGATGAAAATGGGACCCGAGGCACAGGCTCTGAGTGTTGCTGGGGGACAGCATTGTCAGCACATGAGCACTGGTGCAATTGGCTTATTTCAATTGTCACTTTCCTTTGGACAAGTAGTACATTTCCAGCAGAAGCCATTTTTAGAACAGAGTATTTCTAGGAGAAAATTATGGATTAGAGAAAGTTCACTAACAAAGTCTAGAGACTTTGGTTTGTTTTTGTTAAATGTACCAAAGAATTCTTGGGGAAAATGCACTATAAAGTGCTATTCAGAAATAATTTTTTCAGGGAAATAACTCTTCCAATTTAAATACAAATTTATTTTGTTCTTTTTGCATTTTTTTAATACTGTCTTGAAAAGTAATTCTTTATTTCCCCTTCTAGGCACAGTATGAAAACCCACCACATATTTATGCTCTTGCAGACAGCATGTACAGAAACATGATTATTGACAGAGAAAATCAATGTGTCATTATTAGGTAAGAAAAAGATTGGTAAAAAATATCTTATGGTATTTTAACTTGAAGAAGCAGAAAAGTTTATTATATCATTAAAAATCTGTCCATGTTCATGTTTTGGGATTTTCTGGGATAGCTAAGTATGCTCTCCTTTTTGTTTTCCAGTAAAATCCTGATGATAGCTTAACCACAAGAAATCTCTTACTCACACAGCCAGTTTCTTGTCCAATACCAAAATTACAACAGCTTGAATGACTACATGAGGGGGCTGGATTAACAGCTGTACAGGCAGATACTGCTAAATCCAGCAATCCCACATGGACTGCATTCATCATGGTCTTTTGTTCCTTTTGGAATTTTACTTGCATTCACTCAGAGACAAAAGGCAAGAGATACTGGGAAATTAATTTTGTCTTCATTATTAGTCTGTTTTAATTACTAAGTGATATAATTCACTGTAGAATTATTACTCAACTTTTTTAATGACAGGCATTATTTAAGTGACAATCAAAGTGAATTTTGGGACCAGAGTTACGCTTTGTTCTCGTCTGTGGGTTTTGGGTTTTATAGGTGGTGTGTGACAAAAGAAAATGTGTGGAGAGCAAGAACTGCAGCATCCTGCAGCTGGGACCCTGTGCCCCTTCTGCCTTCCCTTCTGCCAGGGCTGCTGGGGAGGTTCAGTGCAGAGCCCCTGGAGCTGCCCCTGACCCCTCCCAGGGCTGTGCAGGGGTTTTGCACCTGGCAAGGCCAAGCAGGAGGTAACAACTTGCTGGGTCCAGGGAGGCCCTCCCTGCTCCTGGGCCCCTGGGACAGGAAACAAAAAGCCCAGAGCTCTCCTGCCTGTCACTGGGATGGCTGAGTTGTTCCCTGAGCTCAGTCTTTCTCTTTGGAAAACTGATGCCTATTGCTGTGCTGAAGCTTACTAGGCACATGTAGTCAAATTGAGACCTGTTAGGAATGGGTAAAATTGGGATTTTGCTTTTAGCATAAAGCAACATCCCAGAGAGTGGGATGTTTCACATGAGGCTAAATTTACAGTGAAAATCTTTGAGCTGTTGTGGATTGTGAATAAAAACCCTACTTTTTGATCCTGTGCTATGCCCAATAGTGCAATGCATGCAGAGAGTCACATTGTGAAAAACCTGAGATGCAGATCTGAGATACAGACTTGGAGTTTTAATTTTACATGAGAATTCTTGTATTTGAACTCTGGATGATACTCGAAGGCTCTTTGGAATGTGCATTTTGTATGTGCAGAGTGAAACTTCTCTCAGTGTGTGCACAGCCTATTCAAAGTCTGCAGGTGTTAACTGAAATCTGCTGCAAAACTGAAACAAGAAGGGTCATGTTTGCAAGGGACATTTCAGAGACTTTTTTTCCTTCCTACACATTCATTTTTCCTTTGATACTTTTACTACAAACACTGTAGAGATTGTGGACTAGACTTACAAGTAGTTTTCATTATGGTTTTAGATTTTTTAGGACACTGGTTCACAGGCAGGTCACAGAGGCTAAGTCTGGCCTCTGTTGTGTATGGAGCCTCAGGAATGGAGAGAGGAGGATGGTGGGGAGGGGACAGGTGCACACCTGCTGTGTGCTTTGGGCACCTGTGGCATCTGCCTCCAAACCTGGGAGAGGCCATGCATTCCACAGACTGGATGTGTGTGTTTCAGGCAGCTGAAGGAGGCTCCCTCGTGTAGCCAGAACACCTTTTACCTGGACATTAATTCCAAATGCTCCAAAACTCATCCTCCTCAAAAGTCAATGAATGAACTGGGAAAGCAGATCCAAAAGAAAATGCAATTCTCTGAAAGTCTAGATAGCTTAGCTACCAAAAATAATCTCTTTTCACATGATAAGATTAATTTAAAAAGAAAAACTGTTACCAAACAACCTTTCCAAGGCCAGGGAAGGCTTTTTCATTAGCTGGGTAATTCCAGCCTGTTTGCATATGTATTAAGAAAATTACATGTGCACCAGTCTAATGATAGCTGAGGTGCTTTGCAGGGCTGCTGCAGAGTAAATAAAACAATGAGGTTATTCACGGGCTGGGCTGAGCCCGTGGCAGGGTGTGCTGAGATGGGAGCAGTGCCCCCAGCTCCTCCCTGCCTCTGTGTGCACGGGCACAAGTGCAGAGCAGGTTCACTCACAGGGGTGACACGGCTGCACTGGACTTTGTTTCTCATTCAGGTGATGTTTTACTGAGGCATAGCATTTAATTTAGACCTTTTTTGAACTAAGCTCATCGGTGGCAGTTAAAACAGACTGTTGGCATTTCCCCCCCATGTGACATGGCAGCCCTTGCAAACTATCAACAAGGAGTTGTCCTGTCAAGATTTTAATTATGAAGAACTGTCTCTCGTGGCTTTTAGTTCCTTTTGGGCTGTCACTGTCATTTAATTGAGAGAGTGGAGGTTATGGTTAGTGTTTTTCTGTTATGTAGCAATAAATGCATTTCATCAGAGTATTGTTAATGTTTTACCTTTCTATAAAGCTGAGGACTTTATTTTCCCTTGGATTCTGTGATCCCTGCCAGGAGATGTTGCTGTTGCTTTAAAGCAGTTTCTGTTGTTTGTAGTTTCAGATTACATTTGCCATTTGTGTGGCAACATTTGAATCCAGGAAAGCAGTGTATGAAGACTGCATATCTGAAAATGCAATACATCTTATCTGCTACAAATAGGTGTTAATGAAAAGATCATTTACCACCCAAATTGCTTTCAGTGAACAGCTCATGTCTATCTTAAATCTATTAAGTTCAAAATTCAGTATGAGATTTCTAGTCAGCTTGTGTGTCTCAGCTTTCCAGAAGACTCAAATGACTGATCATTCCAAAATGTCTGAGAGAGTCTGACTGGAAATATGGCTGAATTTTAATAAGGAAGTGGTAGAAACACTGTAGTCTAACACTGTAAAAAAAAGTTAGGTTAAAGCTCTGATTCAGAAGGGAAAAATATTTCACTGAAATCATGCTATTGAGGTTTCTCTGAACATAATTTCAGAAATTAAATTTTCTGTGTAAACAAACAAAAAAACTTATCCAAACACAGCAGAGCATTTTACATTAGGAATGTTCTTTACTGGCAGATCCAAGAGTTCTGTATAAATATTTGGTATTAAAATTTCTGCATTTTCCTGGCAGTGTAGATAAGCATCACTTGTATTGTTCTACAGCCATGGATACCATATTAAATGGCACTCAGAAAATTAATTTTAGAGAGCAGGATGATGCTGTGTATCGCATCTTGCTTCTCTAATTACTGATTGTTTCCTCTGGGAAGGAAGCAAGGAGCAAAAAAATTTCCTTCTGTGTTTGTAGCCTTATTCTGATTTCAGTTAAGTATTAATTGACTTCGTGGAAGAAAATGTCATTTTTCTGAAGGGGCAAATAATGTTACAAAAACCAATATATCTTTCAAAGCATTATAATTTTTGTTAGTGATTGAGCCTATTGTGCTAGTTTTATTTTTAGCAAGAAAGGTCTTTGAGAAAATTGTCAATACCACAATCCACTTTCAGCCATTTTAAGAATTTTTTCAAGCTCTAAAAACCTCCATCAAACCTACATCAAACTTCCAAGTTAGATGATTCTTATATGTTCTTAAAATAGTTTTAATAGCAGCAGAGCAATAAGATTTATGTGAAGCAGCTGCATGAGAACCGTTTGGCAGGGATGCCACAATTTCTCTGTTCCATTTGAATACCTTGAGTTTTGCTGGGGGCAGGATACCATCCCATCAGATAAAGCTATTTTGGTTCATAAATAATGCATCTTCTTGTTTTATTCGAGTCTAATTGGAGCAATTTGCTGGTCTTTGATCAATAAAAACCTAAAGCTGGAAAACAGCGTATGCATGCATAAAAAGCAAACTCTGGAAGGCAATCTTTTGGCCAAATTAATTTACTAGGAAGGACTATTTCTGTTGAAACAGAGGCTAACAATAAAATGGAGCTTTATTGCTCCAGATCAGTTCTCTGGCAGACACTGTGGAGTAAGAAATATGAGCCACACTTAATTTGAGCAAGGAGGAGAAGGATAATGGATGCATTGAAGAAAATCTTATAGAAATGTGTTATATTTTTACTGTGTAATAAATAATACCTGATCAGATTCATTAAGTGTTTGGCCCTGGATCCTCCCCTGTACTCAGTTGAAAACTGCAATTTTTAAGCTCAAAGTATGATTCAAGTTCAGTTCGTTTGTCTGGTTTTGCAACAGGAAGCACAAATTTACTTGCAGCAGATTTTGAAGAAATGTTATTTTAATTATTGAACTACTCATGATTAGAGCTTTTAAAAGCAGTTTGCCATTCATCAAACTCTGTCCCTGTGAATGTAGTAGAGATGCATAACACAGGCTTTTTTGATTGTTGGGAAAAGGTGACTCAGAAGAAGAATAATAATCATGATCTGTGCTCCACAGATGGATGCTCAGTAAGTACTTTTTCACCCTTTCAGGTTTTCAGTTTGGTCTGTAAAACTGTGCTCAGGAGAAGACAAAAGCATGAAAACATTTCTGGGAAAATAATTAAAAAGAGCCTTGCGGTATTTCTGTATTGTTTGGAAGCTTTAAAGATGTAAAATTACATTTGCAGCCTGGCAGTTTGGGGAGTTTTTCCAGAATGAAACCTTTAAAAATGTCTCGGTTAGTCATGGTGATAAGGAGCTCTGAGCTGTTCATTCTCAGCGAGTCCCTTTCCTGTACAGGACATGCTGATGTTTCTTTGGCAGATGTAACTAAAGTTTGTGCAGGAAAAGATGTGCATTTGATCCATATCCAGGAACAAGTGGGCGCAGGACAGACAGTCAACAACATTCACTGAAATTGCTCAGGAGTTTAAAGGTAGCACGGATTTTCACAGAAGAGAAAACTTGTAGCACTTCTTGTGACATTGAACCAACATCTGTGTGGTGTTGTTTTTGCTTTGGTGCAGTTGTCCAGGTCACAGGAAATACATTAAGGTCAGAGCTCACACCAAGGTTTATGAGGTCTGGAGGAATTCTGTGGAAATGAAGGCAAGAAGCTTTAAGGGATGAAGTGAAGATAGGTTGGATTGTCTGGCATGCCAGTCTACTTTGCCTCTTGAGAAACTTACTGAGTGCAAGAAGGCAAAGCTGGTGTTGTAAACACCATTCACCATTGAAGTGAAATATTATAAAGGAAGGAAGGAAGGAATTGTGAGAGCTAGTAGGGGATATTAAGACTTGTTGTACCCTGTGTCAAGAGACATAGGAACAGGAAGGTAGTTCTTCGTCATTCAGGATGTGATTAATAATGCCTCATTATTTTATTCAGGAACACCTAAAACAAAAAACTACTAAAATAAAATGGGTGTCTGGTATGGCATACACAGCCCAGATTTTCAAATCAGTTTTTGTGTCAAGACCTGAAATCCCCCTAAATGGAGGAGATGGGAATTGAGTCTTTAACACACAGATTCTCTTGAGCATCTTGCTTTAAGTAGACATTTCTCAATGTACATGCTTCTCTGACCTTGGTGTCTCCCAGAGGTTCTGGTGCCCATGCAAAGGGGGGAATTCAGAGTTCTGGACTCACAAACATGTCCCAGTATGATGCTACCACACTTGGTCACAGTCTGTATTACCAGGTTACTCAGTCTGAATGTGGTGTATTTAAGGTACCTCACCTTGGTTGGACAAGATGAACTTCAAGTTACCCCACTGCAGAATTACTTAAAAACTAATATGTACATTTTTGTGTTTCTTTTTCTGTAGTGGGGAAAGTGGTGCTGGAAAGACTGTAGCTGCTAAATATATCATGAGTTATGTCTCCAAAATTTCAGGAGGTGGTCCTAAAGTACAGGTGAGTTGATACACAGTAATACTGAAGCATGAGCTGAGTCTAAAGCTTCGCTTGAGAGGTGCAATGACAAAGGATGTTGGGGCAGACACTGGCAGGTAAGAGGCTCGTTTTATCTTGGGAATGAGCAGCCAGAAACACGTGGGCCCCAGAGCAGAGAGCCCTGGGCTGGGCAGCTTTGCTCACCTGCAGGATGCTGCCTGTGAGCCAAGGCAGGGACAGGCACAGGGCCAGGATCAGCTCTGCTCCAGGTGCTGCAGCCCTTATGCTGAATTGTACCTGCAGGATGGGTGGGTTTTGTCTTTCTGTTTGCTTTGTTTGGTTTTGTTTGTGGGATTTTTTTGTTTTTTTTTCAGTTAAGGTACTTTAATTGTTCTAAACCAGATTAAGAATAACAATCAATCCTTTTAGTAGATTTGTGGGTTTTTCCTCCTGTGTTGGTGTTTTATTGAAAACTGACCTGGCTTTTTGGGTTTCTGTTGCTTCCTTTAAATTTCTAATTTGTGTGTATACATCAAAGAGGCACAGCAAAAACATAATCTTGTTTTATGAGGTTACCTAGGCAAAATTAGGGTGTGTGAAAGCTGCCTGAAGAGCAAATAGTTGTTTTTGTTAATAACTATACTGTTGATGTCTGTTCTACCTACAAACTAAAGCTAATTGAGTGAAAGAGCCATAAAAATTCCCCTAATGATATTACAGTGTCAGTCCTTCACTGGCAGGCACTGGTAGGTGGTGGCTGCTTTTACCAGTCCATTCCTGTTGCTTACTGTAATTTTTACTTTATTGCAGTCTCTGATGTTGAATGTGCTCTTTCTGTGTAGTGTTGTGCAACAGTGACACTGGAGCCATTGCAGAGAATAACTCACTAACCAAGAGAATGATCCAGAGAGAGTGCATTGTGTTATTTTTGCAGTAAATATAATAATACTTCATAAGTAAATATTTTGTTTTGTTTAAAAGATTCCAGCTTTTTGTACAAAATTGAAAAATACTCTTAGTAATTGCAGAGTTAGGGTTGATGGGGTTGGTAGGTTGCTCTGAGCATTTCTTTAGAAATAAAATTCCATCTTCTTTTCACAACCTGGCATGCTTTGGGGTTTCTCCAAAGCTGCTGTCTTCTCCATGTTTCGAGCTCCCAGGAGTAGATAAAGAGACAATAGTAACACATTACTTTGCTTTCTAAGACAACTGGATAGCATTATCAGTGATCCCAAAACAGATTGCTGAAGCAGTTGCAGATTCCTAAATTTCATGCTACTCTGACTTCATTGGTTGTGGTTCCAGATCCCCCCCAAAAATGAAATGCTCATGTGTAAGTGTGGTTTAGAATGAAGATGATGGAAAAACCAGATCAATTTATCAGCTGTGTTGCTTGGCAGAACAATGCACAGAAGAACCAGGTTTCAGCCTCAGGCATTTTGTTTAATTCTGTAGGATTTTCCTCAAAAATAGGAACTAAAAGGTCTGGAAGAAAAATGGTTGGATTCTGTTCCTTATATGATCAAGAGAATTTTTTACAGATGCAGGATTTCTTGCCTTTTTAATATATAATTTATATGTCATGGGAGTTTTTTTTAGAAAATCTGTAAGGACTTTAAAAAGATCTTTTTCTAAATTTGCATTTTTTTTGTTTCCTGAAATTTTAGCATGTTAAAGATATTATTCTACAATCCAACCCTTTACTGGAGGCCTTTGGGAATGCAAAAACTGTTCGGAACAACAACTCCAGCAGATTTGTAAGTCCCTGTACCTTTGAGATGACTTTACTCTTCCACCTTCTGTGCTGTTACAGAGACAGTAATTCAGGGGTATAATACAAATTTACTACAGGAAAGGTAAATCTGAATAAGATATAAAGTGTGTTTCAAACAATGGGAGATGTCAGAGGCTTCTGTTTCATTCTGTATGGGCTGTGCAGTTCTTTCTCTCTATGTACTGGGGACAGCTTTTGAAGTACCAAGGCTGCAGCCTTTACTAATATTATACAGGCAGTAGGCAGGAATTACCTTCAGCCTGTCCTTCCAGAAGGGCCAAGATAATCTCATGAAATGCCTGCTCACTAAATTGCACATCACAGTTCCATTTTAAGAAGCAACACATAGACTTTAAAAGTTGGAGATATGTTCCTTGGCTAACATGAGTGTTAATGCAGGGAATGTCTCCCTGAGAGTTTACAGCAGTTTGCTGTTGTCAATCTGGTGAACTGACTTTCTGTGTAGGTGAGCCCTGTGGTTTCCTTTATGCTCAGCAAGAGTCTCAACAGTAAGAGAGGCCACTGATGCCCTCTCTACATTTACAGTAACATGGGATATGTTGATGTTGAGCTATAGAAATGCAGAAAAGATGTGGTGGTTCAAGAGTCTAAGCTCAGGTTGTACCTTGAGGTGTCCATAAAGATGAAATATCCTTGTAACCTTGCTTGGAATACAGTACAAATGCACAATTTTGAATTTACATTTACTAATCATTTAACAGCTTGAATTATTTCTTGCAGGGGAAATACTTTGAAATACAGTTTAGCCCAGGTGGAGAACCAGATGGAGGGAAAATCTCCAACTTCCTACTGGAAAAATCTCGAGTTGTTATGAGGAATCCTGGAGAGAGGAGTTTTCACATTTTTTACCAGGTCAGAAGTGTCTAAGTCCTTTTTGAGTTATGTAAAGTATCTAAGACTCGTTTTCTCCTTTTGGTTGAAAAGTTGTTCTCAAAGCTGTGAGATTTGAGTGCACACTGCAGAGGTAACCTGGTCTCTGCTGGGAAGCTCAGTAGCATGGGGAGACACCATCTGCCATGGACCTGCCTGGCTGCCTTTCAACTCCAGAGCAGAATACTGCAGCATTTCAAAGCCTTGCTTGGAAATTCATTGTGAACTCCCATATGGAAAAGTCCAGAAGAATAGAATAGAAAATGAGAACTTTACAGCAGATTTCTTTTTAAACTGGCCTATATAGAGACAGGGAGGCCAGTTTATATGTATATATATATATATGTCTGTATTGGCCTGTACTTCCCGTAAAAGAGAAATTTGATTCTCAGTTTATTTTTCTGAGATAATTATGATAATAGTCTTTGTTACATTGTCCAAATATCCCCCTTTTTTGTGTTTAAAAAGACTTTGCTGGTCTTCACTGGTCTTTGATGGGCATGCTCCTCCACCTGCTGGAGTGCTGCTGATCCAGCTCTACAAAACTAGGGCCAAGACAGAGCTTTGTAAGTGACTGTAGCAGCTTCACACAGAGTAGAAGTGCCATTGCCAGGAGGGAAAGCTGAGTTGGTGCTGGAATTGCTCCAGCAGCTGTGTGTTCTCCTTTTCTGAGGTATCTGTACAATTTGCCCTGTCCTGCTGCGTTCCCTGGGGCCTGGAGAGGGTTTTTTTGACACAAGGGTTAAGAGGCCTTGGGGTTTTGACAGCTCTGTCTGAGGTTTGTTCCTCCCTGGTGCAGCCATGCCTGTGCACATCTGCATGGCCTGGGCATGGCTCTGGGGGGTGTTGAGGGTGCCTGTGCTCACAGTGAGAGCCACAGGTGAGTGTGCAGCCACTTTCTGAGTGTGCTGGCAACTCTGCCTGCCTTGAGTAGGTGTGGAAAGCACATTGCTGCTGAGGATTTAGGGAACACATTGTGGATTGGAAAACCCACTTTGTCTTTCTTAAAGGTTCAAGGTAATGGAAGGTATTCAAGGCAGTCACATTTTAGCTATTTATTAGTTGTGAAGTTAGAACTAAACTATTTGTGGGAATGGGATTGAGAGCCTGGTCTTTTGGATTAAGCAATTACCAGAGGGTAGGAAGGATACATCCCTGGCACAGCACCAGCCATATCTCTCCCAGTAATTTCAGGCTCAGTCACTTCTTTCTGACCTGCTCACCTCTGCTGGAGACTATTGGGTGATACCTAATTTTTTTTTTTTTTATTCTGCAGCTAATTGAAGGGGCCTCCTCAGAACAGAAGAGCAGCCTTGGCATTACCAGTATGGACTACTATTACTATCTGAGTCTCTCTGGGTCCTACAAAGTTGATGACATCAATGACAAATCAGATTTCCAAGAAACACTGGTGAGTTCTTTACCATGTGATTTGTGTAGTGGTGGATGTATGTTCATTTCACCATTCATTTTTAGCAGGCATTGGTCTATTAATGTGGGAATGAGAAATTAATGTAGAAATAACTTATTCTAGTTTATTTTGCCCTGAGGAGGAGGTATGTTAACCCTGAAGACAAGTTTTGCAGAAAAGTGTTGTGATTTTCAGTTTGTTCTTTTTCAGAAGGGTGCAAATTTAATGAATTTTAACTTGTACAGATAATCTGTAGTATGAAAAATGTGAAAATGCAAATACAGCGAAGAACTTGCATTAGAAGAAAATTAGAAAAGAGTGCCCTGCCTTAGCTGAATTCCCAGTGCTGGCTGACCTTCCATGCTTATTTAAAACAGTAGAGCTGAAAAGCTGAAGAAAGGGAGTGTGAAAGCACAGATCAGGGATCTTTATCCAGCACTGCTGCCAGTTCATTATGTGACCTGCCAACTGCTGCTGTCCTTTTCTTAGCAATTTACTCTTTGAAGTAGGTGTATTAACACATTTATGTATGCAGCACATTTAAAAGCCTAAAAAATAATTGTTACTGTTGTATTGGAGCTTACTTGATGTTTTAGAAAAACAGTTTGTTGAGAAGACATTCTGTAAGTTGTCATGTATTCTGAGCTCCAAAACCCAGGGGTGCTGGATTTCTAGTAAATGGCTGAAATTCACAGCCTGAGCCAGACACTGGGCTGCTTCTCAGAGTCATTCAGTACAGCTGCACAAGTCTCAGTCTTGGTGGGTAAACTGACTGTGTAGAAGGAATAAAATCATTGTCTCTTAGGTTCATTGTTTCTCAGTTTGCAATGAAACTATTTATTTTTAGTGTGACACTTAAAAGCAGGTGTTTATTTTTTCCAGAACTTATTTTGTTATTACATCTTCTAAAAAGTGTAGATGCTTCTGTATGTAATTTAAAAAATACAGAAATACTGAAGTAGGACATCTTGTACCCTTTGAAACTTCATTGCAGCTTTAATGAAATTTGGTTGCTTTGGGAACCTGAACTGCTTTGAATAACTCTACTTTTTAATACCAAACTTTTAAAAGGACTTCTATGACCAGAGTGTTGACTGATGCAGATTTGTTTGTTTTTCTTCCCAGCATGCAATGAGTGTGATTGGGATATTTGCAGAGGAGCAGGCATTGGTACTGCAGATAGTGGCTGGAATATTGCATTTGGGAAACATCAGCTTCAAAGAAGTTGGCAACTATGCAGGAGTGGAGAGCGAGGAGTGTAAGTACCTCTGGAAACTGTTAGAGGAGCAGCAGTGGGCTGCAGCCCAGATGGCAGGAGGTGAACTGCAATTCAGAGCTGCTTATCCAAACAGAGCATCGTTCCTTAGTGTGAGGCTGCCAACTGAGAGTCTCTGCCAAAACCAGGTGCTGAGGCCCCTCTTTGGTCTTGTAAAAGGCCACTGACTTAACAGGAGTGTGATTTTGAATTTGAGAAATCCTGTTCCAAACTTTGAGTATGAAATAATAGTGTGAGAAGGCCGTGAACTCCTCTTCTTTCAGTGCATCAGCACACATTCACAAACCCCCTGTTTCTGATGTGATTTGTGTGGCCTCCCTGTCCTGTGGAAGCAGCTCCCAGCTGTGTGTGCCCCTGGGCTCAGGGCACCCATACAGGTGTGTGCATGGGGCTGGTAGGCAGAGATTCAGAGCTGAACTGAAGTGCAGATTTACATTCTGCAGTCAGGTTTCTTGTCTCGAGTTCCTCCACTGATACTGCATTGTTAGCTACAGCTACTGAGTAACTATTTCTTTCCAATTCCCTTTCCCACAGTGCCCTGTCCTTGCCTCCCTCAGCACTGCTCTGAGTGTGCTCTGTTCTGCAGCAGCTGGGCCCACAGCAGCAAGGTGTTGGAATGTTAATGGACTTGGAGTTTTAAATGTTTGTGTTGTGATTTACACCTTGCATCTGTGTGGATTTATGCTACTTGGATAGCTTAAGGAGAGAGTGGATAAGCACAACATACATAACAGTACCTTATACATACCTGTGTGTTCTCTTAATTCTTGGTTCAGAATGGGTCTTACACTTAGGAGAATTGCATTTGTTTAGTTTTAGATACTTTATTCATAACTAACTTATCTTGTGCAGTCGGCTTCACACTCAACTGTACTAGCACTCCCCTGCTATTTTTTTTATGAAATTGGGAAATTAAAATTACTGATTTTTAACCATCCTCATCTCTCAGAATAAGAAATTAAGTGAACCCAATGAAGAACATTTTGTGGCATTGTATTTATATGCCTTTTGAGTCCAAATGAGCTACTATGCTTCAATTTAAATCACAGTGTTAAATCTTTCAATCAAATCAAGGCATTTAAAAGCCATATAAGATGGATACAGAGTGGGTTGCATCAAAATAACAAGTGGCAAAGACATGAATTGAAAATAAATCATTAGAAGTGAATGTGTTTCTGTGATGAGCTGTGTCCACCATGTTTCTCCTGCTCCCTGGGATACAAATACATAAATTGTGTATGAGTAATACATGGGAAGAAATTAGAAAGTAGAATGAATATCAAACTTACACATAAAGGTACTGATTTTAAAGAAGCCAAAGAAGAAATAGCCGTGTCTAAGCACAGTTTCTGCATTATGAAGGTGAAAGTTGGGCTCATTTCTCAATTAGTGCCCCTCCTTTGCTGTTCATCCTAACCAACTAAATAGTAAAGCATTTATAGCCTGCAGAGCCAAGAAGGATAAAGCACAAGGAACAACCACTGGTCAGTCCTGCTTTGTATAAGCCTGAAATAATAAAAAGTTTAAGAATTTGGTCAGTAGTGTTCTTGTTGTTATACAGCCAACTGCAGAAAAACATGCAAAGGCATTCTTTGGGACACCAAAAACTCTGCTCTCTTGCTCTGAGTCAGAATCAAATCTATACAGACCGTTCTTGACAGACCTTTAGACAAATACATTTTTAAAACTGCCAGTGATTGCTACCTGCCCTAGTTTTTGATTATATTAATAGATGAAAAAAGTTCTTATTTGCTGGAAATTTTCCATGCTACAAATCATGGCAAATAATAGTAGTTCTCTCTTGGAAGGAGAAAAGAATTAAACCATCCCTCTTTACACTAGCATTGTACTGAAAGGGTTGTTCTTCACTTCCTGGAAGCCCAGGAAGTGAGCCCAGTCTTTTCAGCTTTCCTTCACAGAGTGTGTTTAAAGCTATTCCCCTGAATGCTACTGATGACTCTTTGAGGATCATTTTTTCAATTACATACATATCCTGCTTTGTAATAATTTCCAGACTGTAACTTTATGGTCCCTAACTAGGGAAAACAATCAGGCATCTTAAGAATGTGAAGTTGTATCAAGTGCTGGCCAGCTGCTCTTCCCTTACAGTAAATCATTAGCACTGGGAAGGGAGAGTTTCTGTGCTCTGCATGGTGCTCCTTGCCATTAGACTGTCTTCATAAATTCCTACCAGTAGTATTGGTTAAGCATTTTTCCTGGCATCTCTACAGTATATGTGAGCATATCTGGTCTGTAGTTGCCTAGATTCTTTCCCAAGTTAAAGCATTTGATGATTGACCTTTTCCTGTGCTCTTCAGCCTGAGTTCTCTGAACTACCAGAGATGTTGCCAGTGACTCGGCTTTGTTTGTGTGGTTCCTGGTACCCCAGAGTAAATTTAATCAGTTTGCTGATGGTAATAAATCATATTTTAGAAAGCTGGTGGTTATTTCCAATTTTAAAAGTACTTTTGGAATAATGTACTAAAGGGTTTAGTGAAGTCATGCTGTGACATTGCAGACGTGTAAAGCACAAGTGGCTGCTGCCTTAGTGATTATTTTACATGTTCCTCACACCAGTAAAGTAGATCTGAGACCAATGGAGGAAGCACTGTTAGGGGTTCACGTGGTTTAGAGAAGGTGCAATACCAGCTCTATGAGTTCTCTTCAGGAGCTGTTTCTGTTTGCTTTCAAGACACTTCTGTTTTTCCATTCCCTGGGGTGTGTGAAACTGCAGTAACCATCTGCACCATGTGCTGAGAGTGCAGGGAATACCAGACCCAGATGTATTTTTGTGCTTTATTTTAAATGAGGGGAAACAGAATTGGAAAGTACTTACAGAGTAAGGGATTAAAAAATAAAAGGCAAGGTAATTGAAAACTTTTTGCGGTGTCCTAACTTATAAGAAGAAAGGATATTAGAAAGCAGATAGCCTACTTTTTATTGCATTTTAAATCTTTCATGTTTTTACAAAGAATTTTCAATGGTGTCAATTTTATTTCATGTGTGAGCTTTACATTTTATTTATGTCTCCTCCAAGAGTGATTTGTTTGAACCACACAGTTCAAAACTATGTCTTGTGGCAGCTTACATGTTTGAAGGCCTGAAGGTACAGAAATAACAGACTATTTTACTTTAAGGTGATTTATCTCAATTGAAATCCATGTAAGTAAAAGAGTTGAAAATGTCCTTGAGGAGCATAGGGAAATTATGAAGCCATAAGTCACTCCTCTTTTCCTTTTCAATCTGCACACTCCATGAATTTTCTTGTTATTCAAGATACAGTTAATTTTTTTCTTTGTTCTGTATTTAGTTTGTAAGTCATAACCCAGCAAGCCTGATCTTTCTTCAGTTTTAGCTTTCCCTGCTTTTCTCCTGGGAATTAATGAGGAGCGCCTGAAGGAGAAACTGACCAGCAGACAGATGGAGAGCAAGTGGGGAGGCAAATCTGAGTCCATCAATGTCACCCTGAATGTGGAACAGGCCTGCTACACCAGGGATGCACTGGCCAAGGCCCTTCATGCCCGTGTCTTTGATTACTTGGTGGATGTAAGTTGGATTTGCTTGATCCTACTGAAGTATAAAACAAGTTCAAGGGCACTGGGAGTGTTCCTTGCAGGCCTGTTCTTGCCTGTCACTGCTTTGCCCTGGCCTGCCCAGTGCAGTGGCAGTGTGAGCATGGATACCAAACACAGGGCACTGCCTCTGGCAGGAGCTGTGCCTGAGGCTCCTGCACTGCCTGTCCCATCAGGGATCCTCATCTCCTTCCTGGCAGCATCTGGACATCTCTGAGTGACCCTCTCCTTCACAGCACAGCAGAGTTAGTTGGCTGTGCTGCCCTGACCCCACTTCCCTGCAGAGAGCCCCTTCAGCAGCTGGGTTGGCAGTGGAGCCAGGGGCCCAATTCCATTCCCTGTGTGAGCTGCTCTAGCACTCAGAGCCCTGGGCTGGGGCTGGGAGCCCTGGGTGCCCTTGGGGCAGCAGGGATCTGCTCCTGGGGGCACTGCAGTGAGCCACAGCTTCCCTCCTCACAGCAGCCCTGTCATCCCACTGCACAGGGGGACACACTGGGAGCTGAAGGGATTCAGTGTGCCCTCAGCAAAATTCATCAAATAGCAGACTTAAAGCTGTTCTTTGGCTGTTGGCTCCTTTTATTTAACTGAGCCAATTACAGTGAAGAGGAAAGATTTTGATAGATAATAGATCCAAAGGCTCACTGACCTGGAAAACAGGATAACATACTGTTCATTTCCTGACTGTTAGTAACACTTTATTAAAAAGTGAAAGCAAAGTAACCTATTCTGTACATTTGTATTCAATTCAAATCTATTATTTAAAAAAATTAATATAAGTATTTAAGAATATTGATATATTTTAATTGTATAAACTACACTTTGTTTTATGTTTTATTTCTGTTTTGTTAGTCCATTAATAAGGCTATGGAGAAGGACCATGAAGAATATAACATTGGTGTCCTTGATATTTATGGCTTTGAAATATTTCAGGTATGGCAATGGAATACTTGGGGTTTGTGCAGATCTGAGCTAGGAGAGGTTTTTTGTAATTTAGAGGGCAGAAAATTTAAATCAGAAAAAAAATCACAGTTCCTATGGCCAGAATAAGAGCAAAAAAAATCCCAACCCATCTTCCTGGACGTTGTGATCTTACTGGTAATGTCTCACTTAATAAACGTGAGGTATTGAAGACACTTCAAAGAAATGAAGTCATTGATCTTAAAAGAAAGATCTGAGATTCCACAAAAGTCTGTAAAGTCAGCAACCCATCTGTCACTGACAGTGTTTCTTTGAAGCTTAATGCCAGCATAAGAACTAAAAATCACTGTATATAAGGCAGGAGACTGATTTTTACATTGTTTCCTTTTCTACAGAAAAATGGTTTTGAACAGTTCTGCATCAACTTTGTAAATGAAAAACTACAGCAGATTTTTATTGAACTGACACTGAAGGCAGAGCAGGTAACTGAACATTTATTACTTTGGAATTCACAAATGACCTATGCCTTTTTTAGCTGGTTGAAAAATCGAGGTTTCATCATCTGTTAACAGTAAAACCTACCTTGTTAAGCAAGACAAAGGGGAAGAAAACAACCTTTGTTGTTGGCTGACCCTAAAACTCTAAAGCACATGAGCTGCAGCATGTGTTCTGTGGTGAGGTGGTGCAGAAGCCAGTCCACCCCACGGTGTGCTGATGCAGTCATATGACTGTGCCCAGGCATGCTGCAGAGTGACTCATGGGCAGGCATGGAGAGCTGCAGCCTGCCTCCATCCCTGGGCTTCCCTTGAGCATGACACACATTGCCTTGGGGATACTTCCCTTCATTTCCTCCACACCTTCTCTAGTTTTTTAAACAATATATTTATATATATGTGTGTGTGTGTACGTAAGAATGAAATAGATCAGAGAAATACAGCAATAATGGTGAAAGTATTTGCAGTTCTCACAGTCTCACTGCCAAATCTCACTTTTTGTTTCTGCATGGGAGGGCAGACAGGATGCAGCTGAGACAGGAGCCCTGTGTGCAGCGTGAGCTCAGGGCTGGCACCAGCTTTGGGACAGGGTTTCCAGGAATGCCTTTGTGGGAGAGTGACCAGTCCTGGTGGCACTGGGTGCACAAGTGACCTGCAGAGTGTCTGCTGAGCCCTTGTATGTGCAACTGTCTGGCTCAGTAGGGATTTTCCCCTTCCTTTAGGTTCTTTATGGATACAGTAATTGCGTGCAGAAATAAAAAGCTGCGTCTTCATTTCATGTACATTTCTAAATGTGTTGTCTGGGGGATCTGATCCTCAATGTGCCTGTCACAATCTTAATTTTTAAAATAGATCAGGATGTGGATACTTAGGTGCACTGTCAAGAGACTGTAAAAGTCGTTTTGTTACTATTTGCAAAGTGCTTTGACAATAAATGCAGTTGAAATCTTCCTGCTGTTGTCAGTAAGCACGGAAGGGCTGTGAATGACAAAGGAATGTGTGGGGAGAGCAGAGTAGGATTCCGATTCATCTTTAGGCAGCAGAGAGCTGGATTTAACCATCAGTAGGGTCATTTCTCCCACCTCCACCCAGTCATACGTTTGGCAAGTCTTCCTGAACATGAGTGGTGCAGTTTGTGTCTGTGCAGTGTGTTGTAAATCTGGTGCTACATCTACAGTGCAAAGGAATGTTTGCATCTGTTTCTTTTTACTTAACAGGAAGAATATGTACAAGAAGGAATTAGATGGACACCAATAGAATACTTTAACAATAAAATAGTGTGTGACCTTATAGAGAACAAAGTGGTAAGTATTTAAAACAAACAGGTGGAGAAAACAACAAGATTTTTTTTCTCTTAAATATTTGGGCAACTGTTTTTTCTGTAAAGAAGGTTCATATGAAAATGCAAATACTGCTGTTCAGTTACTGAGTCATACTAAGTCTATATAAAAATCTTACATAAGATGTTTTATAGGAGCCCTAAGATATGTCATGTAAGATACCATCCAAAAAGAGAACTGTACCATGGCATGATTGACATGTGACTAAAAGACAAAATAATGGAAAAAAATTGTATCCAGTAAAATTTATCACAACTGTACTGACATACTGTGCATCAGATAATGCTCTTTGTGTCCCTGGGAGATGTAATTCAGTTTGGGGAAGCTACAGCACCACCTTTCCTTCGAGATGCTGTTGCAAATCAAGCAGAACCAAGTGAAGAGACGGTATTGTAGATAAAAGAAATTTGGTGGTTTTGCTCCACAGGCTGTTCTGTAGTCTCAACTCTTTATGTTCTGTTTTGGGGTGACAACAAATGTTGTCCTTCAGGTCAGAAGTAGGGCGTTTTTCAGATAGTTCTTTAGCCTCATGTAGGCCAGAACAGTTGTTGAAAGACTGGAGTGACTTGTGCTTAAATGCACATTCCATTTTGTCCATTTCTGTCTGTATGAGGATAACTAGGAAGAGAATAAGATTTCCCTCCCAATCTCAGATATTTAGCTTTAAGTTTGTCAAACTACAGCATGTCCATTGAGATGCTTTCCTCACACATGGGTTTACTCTTTGGTGGAGTGAGGAAAGAAACTTTAAACAAATGTTGAATGCTTTGATGTTTTTGTTAATGTGTTTTTTTCAACAGTAATCACTGTTTCCTCCATTTCCCACTGTCATCCCATGAAGTGTCATCTCTCCTTAAACTATTTGCATATTGCTGTAAAAGTTAATCTCAGCTGATTGCAGGGAAATCCTTCCTGACTGGGCTCTAGTGTTTCTGTAGCAAAGACAGTTTTCTGTTTGGGGGAAACCACTGGCATCATAATTTTTCCCCCCTCACTTGAGCTGCTGTTGTTGTTCCCAACCCATCAGAATCCCCCAGGCATTATGAGCATTTTGGATGATGTGTGTGCCACAATGCACGCCGTGGGAGAAGGGGCTGACCAGACACTGCTCCAGAAACTCCAGATGCAGATTGGGACTCATGAACATTTCAACAGCTGGAACCAGGGCTTTATCATCCATCACTATGCTGGGAAGGTAACGTGGAAAATCATCTCTGAATTCTCTGTGACGTGTTTCTGAGGAAAGGGAGCAGTAATGAGAGGAAGGGGGAAGGCCTGCAGAGGGCTGGCTTGGTTTTGCACAGCCAGATTCTCTCATGAGACTGTCCCTTCACAGTGCAGGGAGTTTGGGACAGAAATGCCTCACAAATGCCTTTCAGAGAGGAGTCTGGGCCTTGCTGCTCCCAGAACCAGAACTTAAATGTAATAAATGAGTGCCCCATGACTTTTATTAATTGTAATCTCGTTTGTTTATTACACTAGCAGTGAATTTAAAGAATCCAGATATAAAAATGATGTTCAGGTGATGATACACCAATAAAACTGGGTAGATAATAATGTGCAGTTCTAACTTGTTTGGTTTTGTTTCTCAGAGTATTCATTGTTTTCTGCAGTTCATAACAATAAATCCTTACTATGCAAAAATTTTTCTTAGTAAAATTCAGTATTAAATTCACTTAAAATGTTCCATTCACTAGTTCCATGAATTTTTTTAGATTTGACTTTAAACTGAATTTGTATTTAAGGCTGAAACTTCTTTGTTTGTTGTGAAAAAGTTTAATAATACATGCCAGGACTTAGTGCTCATTGTAGTATCTAAATTTTACCAGACTAACCAAAATGTACAGAACAGCAACTGATGAGGACAGAATTTAAATTTTCTTTAATTGTTGGGCTCTCAACTTACCACAATCCATTTCCACCTTGGCACAGGTATCTTATGACATGGACGGATTCTGCGAGAGGAATCGGGATGTGCTTTTCACAGACCTGATTGAGCTCATGCAGAGCAGTGATTTGTACGTAAGCAGAACCTGCTTCCAGCTGGCTGCTGGCTGGGAGGGGCGCAGAGGGGCTGCTGCTCTGCTCTGCTCTGCTGCCCTCTGTGTAACCCTGCAGGAACCCAGCGCTGCAGCAGGGCAGCAAAACTCATCACCCTGCCCTGCATTCCTGCACATTGCACTGCAGGGTCAGGGGCAGATCCTGGAATGGCAGCCTTTGTTCTGGCCTCAAGCAAGGCCAGCAGTACTCTGCCATCCTCTCAGAACAGGCACTGTGTTGACAAAGTGACATTTTTTTGTGATGTATTTTAATTAATTGATGCTTATTTTTTAAGAAGTGTGCATTTCTTCAAGTCTTCTAGATGTCTGGTGTCATGGCTTTCAGTGCTCACTAAAATAGCAAGGGGTCTCCATGAGGAATGAGGCTCCTGGGAAGTACTAATCTTAAAATAGATTTGATATTACTCAAGATTAATAGAAATAGCTATTTATATTCTGCTCAACTATCAGCTTTTACAGCATATTCCTTGACATGCCTCTACTGAATTGTCTTTCTATGCCAACCCTATTTTATAAATTCTTTCCTAGGCCTTTTATAAAGGCTCTGTTTCCTGAAAATCTTCAAGTGGACAAGAAGGGCCGTCCTACCACTGCAGGCAGCAAAATCAAAGTATGTCTCCTTTTGCAGTGTTGGTGTGTGTACATGTAGTTGTGTGTTTGTGTATGAATAGCTAAATAAATTTTAGAAAGTATTTTCTTTTTTTACTGCCTTGATATTTTTAAAGATAGATATTAGCAGTCTCTTCATGGCAAAGAGATGCATTGTTTCAGCATTATTAGAATTGTTCTGCCCAGCATCAGCGTTCAGTAAATGTTGTATTCAGCTGCATCCTGTAACAGTGAATTTTCAAAACGAGCAATTGCACAATGAATGCACTTGCATCTGCATAATGAATGAGGCACCTCACTGCACCTCACTGCAGATAACTGGTCTCTTTACAGTGCAGAACTCCTGCCCCAACACCCACCCAGTCAACAGCAGTCTGTACTGATCACAGGGTGCCTTGCCTAAGGCAGCAGGTGGTGCAAGGCCAGGGACTGTTTGGAGACTGATTGTGGAATACACACTTAGATTACACATGACTTTGCAAATCAATATTTTACCAATCTCTTTTCTCACATTTCACCCTGACCGGTTCACTTGATGCATTTGCTCCATGTTTTTATATAGAAGTTAAAGGTATTACATAGCTGGAGATAATGGTGCCTTCTGTTTACTTCTGAGTTTATTATGAGGTGCATATTATCCCAGGACACTTTGGTTGTTGGAGAAAGACCAAAGGCAGATGTATCTAGCCAATGGAATCATCAGCAGATGGTTGATAATTGTGGCATTCCCTCAGGATTTACCCTGCTCAGCTCAGCTCCTGTTGTTTTCCTTTATTTTACAGAAACAAGCCAATGACCTTGTTGGCACCCTGATGAAGTGTACACCCCACTACATCCGCTGCATCAAACCCAACGAGACAAAGAAGTCTCGAGACTGGGAGGAGAGCAGGTATGGATGGGCAGAGTGTGTGAGGACAAGCAGTGCTAATGCTCAAAAGAAGCCACAAAAAAATCATGATTTGTAATTGTACAGCCTACAAACAGAGCTACATTCTCTAAACCATCAGAAATGAAACCTGGCACGACCTCTCCTGAACTCTGAACATCAGAGGTGGTCACTTGGTCCAAGGCAGCACTTAGTGTATGCAGCTCTTGGCTTTTCTTCTGCCAGTTATGAATAACCAACATTTGCATGAGTAACACAAGCAGTATATTAAAGACTCAGTTTTCCATGTAAAATGTGCACATGTATTCTAATAATACACCAAATGTATTATTATCACTTCTAACTTTGGTTTTATGCTTTGGAAACAGCTTCTGTTAAGAAGCTAAAAAGGCAGTAGGATATCTGTGTCTGCTTTTATGTATCAAACCTGCCAAAAAGTGTCTATAACCAGCAATGGAGAAGGTTCCTATTTGACTACTTATGTTTAATTAGCCAACTCTTTAAAAAGAATTGCCTGGAATATCATATCGGGTGATTATATAGACATTAAATAGATGTCTAAATGATCAGTTTGGTTTATCACATCTGGTTTAAGTCATCTTTAGCTGCATGGTGCTTTTGCTCTTTTTGCACTGGGGTAGATGCTCAGTAGGATGTGTAAACTGTGTGAGGGCCTGATGTTGGTGGCATTCATTGCCATACACCAAGTACTTGTGAGAATGGTAAAATTGCTGGTAAAGCAAGTGGCTAGTTTTATCACAGTGAAACAGCTTGCAAAGTCTGATAAAAAGCATTCTTGGACAACCCCAGCAGAATTCCCTTCCTGCCTTTGCAGCAGACCAGCACAGTCACATGCAGATGGAGAGCACTTACAGAAGCTATTGGGACTGCAATTCAAAGTCTCAGTGAAGGCTTGGCAGTAAATGTAGACCCTCTTTAGCTTTTCCACCCTGAAAATCCAACTGTGCAGCACTTAATTTTCTACTGACTCTGGGGACCAAAGGAGGAAACTGAGTGATCCTGGGGAAAGTATTTATAAAACTTAGAGTTAAAAATTGAGGAGCTTTTAAAATCAATCATTTGCATATTGGGAAACAGGCCTGTTATTGTGGAAGGTGTTGCTAGGAAACCAGTGAAACAAATCCAGTCCTGAGAAAAGGACAGCTTTCAGGAAACCCCTTTAGGAGCAAAAACAGGCAAGATTTCTTCTGATTTTCCTATAATGAGGATGGTGTGTTATCAGTAGCTGCTGTATTTGCCAAGTGAATACAAAGGATTGTATACTGTCAAGCTCAGACACAAATGGAAGTGCTGCTTGCAATGATAATCCTTCATCTCTGTTTAAAAATCCCAATGTTCTCCCATTTCAATCTGTGATTGCCCATCTATTGTACCAGGAGTTCACTAGTGGGGCACTTAGTGACAGGTCTGGGGAAAAGAAATTTATATGCATGTGACAATTCAAAGTTAAGCTTAATATTGTTGTTTCTCAGTTTTACTGTGAAAAAGATTTGGGTGAAATAAAAAACATAATTGAGTTTATGTGATACTTTACTGATTGGTTGATTTTTAAATTTTTTGTTTTGTTTTCTTTTGTTTTATTTTCTTATGTGGTCACATAATGCTGCATCATACACAGGCTGCCTTAGTCAGTGTAATGGGAGTAGCAATCTGCTTATTAGTAGCAGGTTACTAGACCATGAAAATGTGACTGAAAAAGGAAAAAAGCCTTTCACACAGCTGGTCTTACCTCATGCTCACAGAAGCCATCAACTCCACCTTTCTGCTGCTGTTGAGTAACTCCAGAATATTCAGCACTGAAGCACAGACCTTGTGTAATATCTAAACCTTGTATAATACCTTAGTTAGTCCAGAAATTGGGGTATTCTTGAAATGTGTTTTTGTTCAGCTCCTGGCACAGCCACTTGGACTTGTATTCAAAACTGCTGCATTAGCTGAATTCCCAGACCCTGACCTGCTTGAGGTTGCTGCCTGGAGGGAGATTTTCAGTGTGTCTTTTCTCAGAAAGGAAAGGGAAAAAACAGAAGAATGTCTCAAATTCTCTGCTGCTGGACACTGATACTGGCAGGACAGTAAGAAAATGGGAGTAGCACTGTTGCTCCAGTGCATTATTCCAGATGTGAACAGGAGGGAAAGCTATAAACAGGAAAATGTATTTTTGTCCACCAACTTTGTACTGTACCAGGATTCTTGGAGTGGGTACAAAATACACTTTATTCCTTGAACACGGCAAGATTAAAATGTGTAGTAGTCTTTATTTTAAGCTAAAAGAGCAGTATCACTCAGCATTTAGTAAAATACCTCTCAAAAGTGGTCTTCAAAAAGAAGAGATAATGAAGGGCTTTTGTCATTCGTAGCAAGGGATTTCAGAAGATTTTTCCCTTCATACTATGAGTCATTTGAAAAAAAGTCTCAACAAAAAAAACCAAAAAACAAACAACAAAAAACCAAAACAAAACGAAAACAACAACAACAACAACAAAAAACAACAAAAAAACCCCAATGGGCAATACATTCTATATTCAAATTTAACTTTCCAAAATAGCTAGAAAAATAACATTGAATTAACTAAGAGTGTTCCAGGATTTGAAAAATCTTTGGTAAAATCAGAGAAATAGTAAGCAAAACAAAATTAAGTGGCTTCTTACAGGCTCACTTTTAAAAAATTATATGTAAATAGATGCTCTTTTATATACTGTTTGTCAAACTTGCAGGACTAAAATCTTAACAACTGTTGTAGCTCAGACTGGTAGCTAAAGCTTTTATACTTTGCCCTATAGAAGAAGAGCAACAGAGTGAAAAACTGACATTGCTTCTTTCAACACATGACTTAGATTAGAAAATAAGGAAATGCAAAGGAAATCAGCAACTGACATTCTTCAAATTAAATTACCGAACATTAAGGAGTAGACTAGCAGGGTACATAAGAAGAAACATAGAAACAGAAATGTACCACGGGTCTAGAAAGAGGAAAAAGTGCAAAAGCTTTTTTGTTTTGCTGTTTGTGTGCTTTGCATGTCCTGGGCACAGACTTGTTCCCTGGTTAGAAGCTGACTGGAGGTGCTTGGTGTGAGGCAGCTCTGGTGCTGTTGGGGTAATGGTGCCTCAGTTCCCACGTGCAGCAGAGTTCCTCCACAGCCACTAACACCTTCTGTGGGACTGGGACCAGCTCAGCTTGTGTTTGTAATTCAAAATGTGCCATGGCTGAGTCAGCTGTTACTGCCTTCAGCCACTCTTGTGCCTGTCCTAATCCTTCCTTTGCAGCATGGTAGAATTAGGAGGAATTCCAGCTTTTCATCACTATGCTGACGTAGCTTTCTACTTTCTGATTATTTGTGTAGTGAAGGTTTGGCATCAGGGGCTTTTTTCCAGCTGTCAGATTTGGTCTTTTCTCCATAACAACCAGGAGAAAAATGTTACTGTGTTGCTGTTTGAGCTATGTAAAGCATAGGAAAAACCGACAGTAAGGGAACACAAAACAGTTTCCCAATCCCCTGGATACCAGCTGTGTCATTGTATAGGTAATAGTTACTTGGCCTTTTCTGGATTTTATTATTACCTGAGAAATTTATGCACAAATTATTTTGGAGATGGGAAGTTAAACTAGGAAAAAATACTCAGGTTAACTTGCTGTCTATATTTCAGTGCTGTAGTCTACCTGCCTGGAATATCTTTCCTATCATGCAGTGTGCAGGGTAATGTGCAAAAATAGATTCATTTACCTGTGCATGAATTTTAGCAGTCAACAGTTAAACATGATTCAGCTGTTTAAGAATGCTTCAATCCACAAGTATGCTGAAATCAAATGGATTTTAAGCCTTGCATTGTTTTTGTCCCCAGGGTAAAACATCAAGTGGAATACTTGGGCCTGAAAGAAAATATTCGAGTCAGAAGAGCTGGCTACGCCTACAGACGGGTTTTCAAGAAGTTTCTGCAGAGGTGGGTAACACTGGTTTAGAGGAGTTGCTGTAAACAGCAGCAGGGTTGTTTACATGGTGAGGAGAGAACCAAGAGGTTGCCAGTTTTGAAACCTTCTCATTTCCCACTTAGCCATTTCTCCACATAGGCCTTGCTCAGTGATGTCCATTACACAGAGATTTCAAAGTGCTTTAAAGCCTGGCTTTGTGTTATTGAAAGTACTTCACCTTTTCTGTAAACTTGCCTAAGGCCTCAGTATTTGTTGTGCTTTGAGAGGGTTCCTCAAAGTTACAAAGAGTTCCAGGAACCGCTGCAGTGCCTGAAATCTGAGTGTCCAGCTGCAAGCCCTTGTCTAAAATGTTACTGCTCCAGCTCTCCCAACTCTGCCCACGGCAGACAGAGCACAGGTAAAGAAATCTACAGCTGCCATTCAGCCATTGCAGTGTACAGTGTAACCTCAGCTTACTGTGCTCCTTATCCTTCCCCTGGTGTTCCAGCAGCTGGGAATGGGTACAAACCTCTGCAGCTGCTCCCTGAGTGAATGAAAGCAAGTCAGAGCTCTGGAAGATCAATCCTGTTCTGGGTGTCGTAGGACCAGCTGTTAACATGATTAACTACCTCCACTAGCTAATGAAATCCTCGTAAATAAGAGCAGTTTCAAGATTTATACAACATTCAGCTTCTGTTTTTCAGAAACTGGAGACACACAGCTAGTAAGTGCCCAAACAGGCTTTATGTGATAAATCAGCTTTTGTTGGAAGTCTTTGCCTTGAATTTGAGAGTATCAAACAAAAACTCAATCAGTTTTTGCAAGGAGTGTAGTTAATCAGCACAGAACAAAGGCATTAGTAATACTTCATGATAATATCAAGAATATTCTAATAATGTAGTAACAGTCAGACCTAAAATCTCTGAAAGTATGGACTTCATTTTCATTATGGAACAATTTTAAATTCCTTTTTCTTCAGGACCTTCAAGCCCATACATATAAACATGAATATGCTACAGGCTGTGCTACTTAGACTGTTGCTGACACAAATAACAAATTTATACTGTTAAATCTAGCCTGAACACAGATTGTGAGGGCTGGGCATGCCCTGAGAGCTCTGCACAAAGGAAAGCTACGTGCTACTTCTGGATCCACAGGCAACTGAAACTCCTCTTACAGAATTCATCTTTTTGTTTCAGATTAATTAGCTTTGTTAAATTTAACATTTTGTTGTGAGTAAAACTCTTCCTGCACCCTTTCTGTTCACAGTCCTAGCATCCAGAACAAGCTCTGTTCTGACCCCCTGAGTCAGTGTGAGTAAAAGCGGGCTGAGGCATGGGATGGACAGGAAATGCATGCTTGTACACTTGTTTTCATTGGGCGTTCCTTGGCAGCTCCATGCAAGTGGAGATTGCTGGGCTGAATAGACTTTTATGTACAAAATTTACATTTGCATGCAAAAAGCCACAGTCACTGAAAAGGCCTGTGTGTTCCCAAGCATAACCAATCTGAAAGCTGAGCTCCCACTCCCTGTTTAGCCATCAGACCTAACTGCTTACTGGGAGTTTGTAATACCTATCTGGGGGGCTGTCATGGTTTGAAATTGTTTCAGAAGCATGTTAAGAACACATTCAGTACTGGTACTGAAATCATCTGCAAGATCAACTTACACAAGCTTAACAAACCTGGATTCATGGATAGTGACACAACTGGTTTCATGGGAAGCATGCACGAGGACACTGAAGTGCCATTGCTAAACAGTAGTGGACAGTGAGGGTTGTCACTGGGTTATAAAACTGTGAAATGCTTAAATAGTGCATGTTATAGAATGATCTGTTTGTTCTGCCCTGTAGACTTGCCACACTAGTAAAATGTATGGAATTAATTTGATGAAAAAGGAGAATTTCAAACCTATTCTTACTTTTGTGCCCAAGAGCTCTGTATGTATTAAAAGGTTTTGAATCATGTTTTCCCCCTTACAGCTCAGGACATGTAGGAGACAATTTGTAGCATGCTGAAATGTCATGTCACACTCTCTTGTGTGGAAGGTAGCAGCTTCAAACACCTTTATTCACCTCAGCTCCTTTACCTTCAGACTTGCTTAGACCCACCTACACAACTGCACTGTTGGCAGTACATGATGAGCCTGCAAAAGAGGCTGGTAAATAAATGAGCTGGGAGTTACTTTAACTTACAACTCCTTATTGGGTTGCATCTATTTATCCCACAATACCAATAAATCACATAAACACGTGAGTGCACACATTGCCTAAACACAGATTGTGTATAAAACACTGCTGTATTGAAGGTGGTGTAAGAGCTGCTTCATTACACTGTCCAGCAGGGTACCTGAGCATTTGTTAACTGAGAGATTTGAACATGTGAACATCAGTGGTTTGAATCCCACTGAATTATTCAGAAGTTACTCTCTTTTCATGCACCTTCTATTCAAAGATATTTGGGTTTTGTGATACATTTAACTGTTTGCTATTTCTGTTTGTGTGGTCTTGTTACTTAAATTGCATGACACCATTCCTGCTTCTTGGCTGGATAACATTTTAGATAAGGGGTAGTCAACATCCTTTAATGTATCTTCCAATTATTCCTTGTCTGATTTTTGAGAACATTTTATTAGGAGCTGCCTAAATCATCCTAAGAACTTAGGAATTACAACAAACCGACCTCCGTACTTGATCACTTTTTTCATGTGTTGAATAATTTTACTAATAAGCATGATATAGTTTACATAACTTGAGTATGCCTAAGGCATTAAAATGAAATTGTCAAGAGTAAAGAATGTAAGATTTTTGGGAGAAATTTGTCTCAACATATTTAGCCGTTCCCAGTCTTGTTGTCAAAGGAGCCTCAGCAGGTGCTGCCAGAGAAGGAAGTTACCCACAGACATGCTGGGGCAGCTTCAGCCCAGCAGTGCTCCTTTGGTGGGCAGTGGGAAGAGGCAGCTTTGTAACTCCAGCCTGGCAGTTCCAAAAGGCCAAGTGAAGGCTGGAAAAGTAAGCAGTTTAAGAGAGGCTGCAACTTGGGCCTCTCCTTCATTCTCAAGGCTCCCAGGGGACACCATGAGAGAGAAGGCTCTGTGCTCCTTTCTGTCAAAGACAAGTTAGAGCACTTCCCTGCTGCTTCAGGCCCTTTGTGGGGTCAGGTCCCAGCCTGCCCTCAAGGCAGCACCAACAGCCCTGTTGCTTCCTTCTTGCACCAAAGGCCAAGGCACAGGTTTCCTGGGTTAGAGCCAGGAATGGCTCCTTGCTAAATGCAGCCCAGCTGAGGAGCAGGTGGGTTAGGAGCACAAGCTGCTCACCTGCTCAGAAACAGAAAAGACCTTTGTAAGAATAAGACAGAGTGAGAAGGCTTGAGTGAGAGACTGGATGTGTGTTTGGGAATCAGTTTAGAATACCAAGGATGTAGGTACTCAAATCTGCACCATAGGTCATTGCTGGTGAATTACTTCACCCTGGACTTAAGCAGATTTCAGCAGAACTTTCTGCAGTGAGTGCTGCAGTTACCAGACAGCAGCTTAGCATCTGGAAATAGGAGACTCCAGGGCACTGGTGTCCTTCTCAGTTCTCTTCTCACTAAACAAGAAACATCCTAATACTGTGCATCTTGACACACACCCAGCTCTGGGTCCTGCTGCCATTGTCAACCTCCCCCAGGGTAGTGCTGGCCAAGAGTCAGTGGTGTTCTGCTGCTGCTGTTTGACCCCAGGTTTTAATCTCTTCTGCTTGGTGGTTAAGGTATGCCATTCTGACCAAAGCAACCTGGCCCTCGTGGAAAGGAGAAGAGAAACAAGGAGTCCTCCACCTGCTTCAGTCAGTCAACATGGATCCTGACCAGTACCAGCTCGGGAAGTCCAAAGTCTTCATCAAAGCTCCAGAGTCTGTAAGTGTGCCAGAACACAGTTCTTTAAATATCCATTGTTTGCTGAATTTAAAGTCCAGCCTGCTCAAGTTGAGCATGGTACCTGCTGAGGTGGGGGAAGTGTAAAACTCTAACACAAGCTGAGCATGTCTGTCATAGAGGCTGTGTAAAGGGCACACTACATAAGGCCACTGCAGGGTTTTGGCACTTAATATAAAGGGAATTAAATGCATCAAGAAGAAGAAAAATGGGTTATGAAGATGCTTTGGCATCAAGAACATTGGTCCTGTTCTTATAACAAGAACTACTGATGAAAGCAGAATAGTCCCCAGGGATGGTAAGAATGTTACACAGCACACAGTAAATCAGTGTTCCAGAATGACTGCAACTTGAAATCCCACAGAGAATATTAGGGAGGCATCACGAGGCTGGTTTTATCCTGTGGCTACTAAATTGTGCAAAATCTGTCGGAAAAAAAGTTTTCTTACTTTGCTTTTCAGAAAAGTTGTAAAGGAAAATCTGTGCTCTACTCACTCTCATGTATTCCTGATGCATCAGAAGCAATGTGGCTTGGTTTGTGTAGCACATCTTGCAGTTGAGCATTGATTTCTTGGTGCTTTGTCTGAGGTTACATGCTGAAATAAAAGCTGAGCACTTCTATGGCTATCATTTGCTGTTCCAGGAACATATATTTTTCTCTGTAGAACAACAGTAATTCAGGCAGTGATACTGCTGTGTCCAATCACGTGGGAAGATATTTTTTAAAGGCAAAAAAAGAATGCTTCCCCAAGTCATAATAGAAAATTTGTTGTTTCTACCATAAAAAGGGTAAGATGCTGTTCAGGAATAATGGGATTTACATTCCTGCCTACATCTGAGAGACATGTTTATACACCACAGCATATAGTGCTGGAGATGTTGGTTATTACAGTCCTTCAGGTGGCATATTGACAGCATCAATATTGTCACTGTAACCTGACCTGCACAAAGGCTTGGTCGTGCCCCTGCTGCAGCTGAGGGTGTTTTTTGCATCAGGAGCTCTTGTGCCTGTGCTGAAACCCCAGCCAGTGCTTGTGTTCAGGAAGAGATTTTTGAATTTTTTAAAACAAGTTTGCTGTATATGGAGAATTGCCAGCTGTGAAATAAGGTTTTATGGGTGGCAGAAAGGCTTCATTATTTACATTTCCATCACACACCTGAATAAATAACTGTACAGGAGCAAGTGGAGTTCTGTGGAAATGGTGTGCACTAGATCGAGTTTCCTTTTTCAGATCAATATGAACAATGGTGTTTTTCTGGATTTGCATGGTTTAGAGAACAAATTAAAAAAGAAAAAATCCTAAAGCCCAGGTTTGCTTCTCCATATACCCGTTTTCACTAATTTTATCTCTTGAAAGCTAGAAGAAAACTCCTGTGAATATTGAACACACAATGCAGGGAAATAATAAGCAACAGTCATGTCAGTGGACTGATTGAATGCTGCAATTTAGCTAAATGTTTGTGCTCCTGATAAGACAAAAATCCCATTTAAGTGAAGCATGTAAAAGGCTATAGTGAATATGCTGCATCCCACAATAATTATGAAGTTGTTCTAATGCATTGAATTTACATGTATTTTAATAGGACCTGGGATATTCTCAAAAAAGGGGGTGCACCTTCCATTCCTGTTTTAATAAAACAGTATTTTCTCTTGATTTCTGAAATTTTAGACCCAAAAATCTTACTGTATCATACTTGTGAATTATAAGGCCATAGTTACAAGTCCTGCAGCCAGCTGACAACCTTCAGTGGTGAGAGAGAATCAGCCAGTGGACACAAGGGTGTGAAATTCAGCCAGGGAAGAAAGTTGCTTGTGAACAGTTCTGTTACACATTGCACAGATCCCCACAGACACAGTAACATCCTGACAAGGGCAGTAGGAATTTTGGAGAATGTGTGGATGGAGGCTGAAAAAATGGCCAGTGAGGAACCTTGTGTTGCACCAGTAGAATATTTCAGGGAGAATCCATATTCCTCTTCCTTCATCGTGGTATGTGGAGCTTAATGGGTAGACTGGGAAGAGCCACAGGCACTCAAGCATCAGAGATTTCTTGCAGAAGAGCTGCCTTAACATTCCAATCTCAGATCCCACAGTTGTGGAAAAGGCACCAGCTTCCATCTAGAGTGAAATGCACTGGAGAGTTGTTGAAAATAAAATGCAGCTTTTTCTTGAACTTTGCATGTGAAATGTTTGACTAACCCCAGTGTCTCCTGGTACAGCTGTTTCTGTTAGAAGAGATGAGAGAGAGGAAGTACGATGGGTATGCCAGGGCCATCCAGAAGGCCTGGAGGAAGTATGCAGCCAGGAAAAAATACGTGCAGATGAGAGAAGAAGGTAGGTCAGAACTTGTGATGGCAGGGACTTCACACACACATGGTTCCAGGAACAGAAGAGGGGACACTGAGGGGAAGGAAATCTCTCCCTCTGTGTAGCAAAAGTTGCACTGCAGGTAAATGTCTTGGAATGATTGCACTTTGTTGGACCCCTAAGGTACCACTGATGAGGTTGAGTGCACTGTATGCACACATCTCTTGGACTGCCCAGTGTTTTGCTCTCAAATCAAAGCCAGACTGAGTAGAACAGACAGCAGAGATGCTGCAGGGGAGGCAGAAAACTTCCCACAGTTATGCAGGATTTGAATAATCTGTAGTTGATAAGATCAATCCGTGGACTCTCCTGGGACTTAGTCGTATGTGACCTGGGCTGTGTCAATGAACATGCTGGGTTTGGAAGGGTTAATCTTTAATTTCTAGCAGCGAGTGAGAAATTTCTTAGTTCCAAAAGTGCTCCCAATTAACCAGAACTACTGAGCTTGCCATCAGTATATTTCATTAGGAATGGATTTAGTGATGACATATATCCTTATCTAAAGGATTAGCAGCAGTGCTTCACTGTTTTTTCCATATTAGAAACACTTTGGTTATCACTTCCCAAGAAATTCTGTGTGAAACAGTTGGCTCTTTGAGAGCATGACTTTACAAAATTTAGTAGATGCTGTTAATGACTGTTTATGTTTTGTATTTAAGCATCAGATCTGTTGCTGAACAAGAAGGAGAGGAGACGGAACAGCATTAACAGGAACTTTGTGGGAGATTACATCGGCATGGAGGAGCGCCCCGAGCTGCGGCAGTTCGTGGGCAAGCGGGAGAAGATCGACTTTGCAGACACTGTCACTAAATATGACAGACGCTTTAAGGTGGGTGGAACAGCAACATCTCCTAAAGACCAGCTGGGCTGCAGGAAGTGCCCAGCTCAGGTGACCCCGTGCTGCACAGGGCTGTGTATTCTCCATGGTGTGTTTCAGAGCGTGAAGCGAGATCTCGTCCTCACTCCCAAGTGCATTTACCTGATCGGGCGTGAGAAGGTAAAGCAGGGCCCAGAGAAGGGCCAGGTGAAGGAGGTCCTGAAGCGAAGGATGGAAGTGGAGAGAATTCTTTCTGTTTCTTTAAGGTCAGTGCCTGGAATGTCTTTTTTCCATTGACAGAGCAATTTGTGTAGGACAGGGAAAAGAAGTTGATTGATGAAGTGGCAGTTGGAAGCTTTCTTTTTGAATTTGCTTGCTTTGGGTTTCAGGCTTGCTTCAGTAACCTTTGAATTTCCAATTTATCTCTAGTCACAAAATCTGCCATTATTGAAGAGAAGGATTATAACTGTAACTTTAATAGCACATTTTTTTTGCTAACAGTAATTACTGTAAAATGACTAAGTAGTGTTCCTGTCTCTCAGAAGGGATTCTTTCAACTATTCCATTGTCAACTCCTGAAAAAAACCAAACCTGTTCTCAGAAAGCAAGGCTCAGGAATCAATGCTGCTTGGACATTGTTATGTTTTTAAAAATTACCATGAGTACTCTGCAAATGTCATTATAATGCTGGCTGTATTTGCTGATGACATTTTAAACTGGATGGTGTATGCTCTGGTTCCCTTGCAGCACCATGCAGGATGACATTTTCGTTCTACATGAACAGGAATACGATAGTTTGCTCGAATCAGTCTTCAAAACGGAGTTTTTAAGCCTCTTATCTAAACGATACGAAGAGAAAACACAAAGAAAACTACCTCTGAAATTTAGCAATACGTGAGTTATGGCTTTTCTCAATGGGCTTTTAGGGATGTTTGTTCTTGCTGCCAAGGCAAATGAGTGGGTGCAAGTTGTACTTTATTTACAATAATGGGAGGTAGCAAAGTGTAAAACTTTGTATGTGCAAGGAGACCAGACTTTGTGCTGGCCTTGTCAGAGTAACAGGTTAGGATTTACCAGGGCCACTTGACACTTCCCACTGTGTGTGCATGAAGAGCTTTGTTCTCCTGACCGTGGCACCAGGGCAGGGCCTCTGCACAGCCACTGCACAGCTGCTGCTGGTTCCTGGCAGGAGCAGGAGCATCCTCCACAGCACGTGGGCAGCACCAGCAAAGGCACTGGTGGCTCCAGGCTGACACATCTCCTACTTGGACCATTGCACATTTTTGTTCAAAGCTCACTGTCCTCTCCAGGGCATCTTAAACTTCCTTTGAGAAGCCATACCAAGAAAGTTAAAACGCCAGTTAAGAAGAAAATTTTTTTAAAAAGCATGGAAAAAATACTTAATTAGGTGATTATGTCAGCTGAGTCACTCATGGAATGCAGATTCTCAGTCTGAGCTTTTAATTTGATATTTCTGACTTATCTGCTGCCAGGCAATACTGCCTTGATTTGATGTAGCAATTCTGGGGTTTTTTTCATTTGTGTGTTCACACGCTTCTGTCAGACTTGAAGTGAAGCTGAAGAAGGAGAGCTGGGGGCCCTGGAGCAGTGCTGGTTCTCGACAAGTGCAGTTTGTGCAAGGCCAAGGAGATGTAGCCATTCTCAAACCAAGTAATAAAGTGCTGCAGATCAGCATTGGACCAGGGCTACCAAAGAATTCCCGTAAGTACGAATTTCCTCTAGAAATTAGGGGTTTATAAAATCAGAGAATGGTTGACTTCTTCTATCCATGCTTGGCTCACCATGTCCTTTATTAATTTCTCTGTAAAGATCCTAAGGATACAGCAGAGTTCTTTGCTGCTCTACAGCTGTCAGTGTTCTGGGCCTTGCTTAGTGTAGTTGCAAGGTTTTGCTTTATATCCTGAGCCTGAAATGGACCACAAAAGGGAGAATATCCCAAAGTCATTCTTTTTGCACCTTATGCTTTACAACAGCCTGGCCAACCCTGCAGGAGTCAGATTTCTAATTCCTGAAGATCAGTTCTTTCTGATCACAGAACAGGGGGTCTGGCAGCCAGCAGGACTTGCATCATTAATGTAATTGTGAAGGAGTAACAGAATGTTGCTGGTTTCTTCCAGGTCCTACTAGACGGAACCTTACCCAAGGCAGAGGATATTCCAGTAGGTCTCAAAATCAGAGTTATCCTATGAGAGCTGCACCACCTCCTCCAGGTAAGTCCTGTTAGCTTGGGCAAAACCATTCCAAATGGCCTTTGGTTTTCTCCTGTCACCTGGCAATTTTTACCCATTGAAAAAAACCAATGGTAACAGTTTAAATTTCTCTTTAAAAGATCCTGCCTGGAAAGCATCTGTTTGTAGGCATTTTAGGAAGTGTCTTGCTGGATATTGCCCTGGAGCTGTCCTGCTCGAGGTGGATTGTGACTTGTCCAGACACTTGGTGTAAGCCACTGAATCTAAACCTGACCCTGCAGCCATCTCCACTGTGGAGGGTCCAAGCTCTGTGCTTATCCAGCCACAGACAGTGCTTTGCAGTGGAACTGCTTCAGGGCCAGCACAGCACAGAATGCAGTTTGTGTCTCACTGTCCTGCCCTGTCAGACATGGTACAGCTCCTGTGTGCCCGAGTGCTGGGACACAGAGCTGTGCCAGTGAACAGCATGGCTCTTTCTGCAGGACACTGATGTCATCAGGGTGTTCCACTTCTGCCCTGGGCAGATAGGATTCATTTTGCTTGTGAACTCACAGGGGAGAACAATATTCCATTGACCCAACATTTCCCAGGAGGGTTTTTTTTACTTACACTGCCAGAGTACTTTCTTTTTAACAAAGAGGTCTCTTTCAGTCAGCTGCTGTTTATTGAGAAGCACAATGCTAATGGTGGAAATCAGGGGTGTGACCAGTCTTGGTCACCAAATTAAACAGACAATTCCAAATCCTCACTGTATGAGTCAAACTGAGCTGTATGAGTCAAACTAAGGACTGGGTGATCTGCCAGAACTGGTAGTGAAGTGGGAAATCACTGTAAGAGCTGACCTGTCAGCAAACAGAGATAGTGAGTATTTGTACAGCTTCAGTTAAAGCAAGGACTGGTTTGTATTTTCTAAAACTCTTTCAGCAGTTTTATAGCTAGGAGAAATGTTACTGCTGAAGGTCAGTGCTGTGTTGACCCTCAGGCATTGGGCTATCACATTTAAAAAGTGAGCAGAAGGCTTTCTTACAAATCTCTCTGTAGGTTACAGTAACATGGCTTTTTGTTTATTTGGTTGTTTTTTGAATGTTAAAGTCTCTTGGAAAGTAGCCACACATAGCTGGAAAATCAAAATTGCAGACAGGTGTGACAGAAGAGTTCCAGTTAAAATGTCCAGATCTTCAAGTCTGAAGCCATGATTATGATTTGGGCAAATTTCTCCTTGAAAGTCCCAAACAAATTTCTGGATTCTGCTATTTTCACATCTTGTTTTGAAATCAGTGGTGCAGTAGCTGAACAGAGTGTTCTGTACAGGTTCAGAATAACTCAAACCTTTATTTCTGTCACCATAATGTATGTGCCATGCTGGCTTGGATTGCAAAGTGGGGTTTACACAGGAGTTTATGACCCTTAATTTCTTTCTCAGTACCCAAAGAACAACAGAAGCAAAGACCAGCTGGTAGAGGCAGGAGGGTTTTCCCAGGTGCTGTGATTATGAATTCTCTCTGCACAGCTGTTCTCTCTGCTGATGTTTAGCAGGCATAATCACAATGCCAGAGGAGAGGGTCACCCATATAATTGAGGAAACTGATTTTTAATAGAAGCATAGCTCCTGTTTTGTTCCATAGGGGTTTTAGGAATGTAAAGAATGCAGGCTTGTGTTTTTTAGGCCCTGATAGCTCTTCAGGCTCTCCAGCTACTTGCAGTAGCTCTTCAGGCTACTGCAGGTAGCTCAGACATAGGTGGGTTTTCTTTAAATTCAAGTTAGAGGCATAATTATTTATTTAAAGGCATATACCCATGTCAGTCCTAGAAAATTCAAACTCCTTTTCAACTATCAAAATAGCATCAAGGCATTATTTTTAAACAAAACAAGAAAAAAGCCCAAACACCCCCCCCAACCCGCATGCTTGTTAAAAAATAGACAAATATTTATAGTGACTTAATAAAAACAGTCAAATTCCTTGAGTATGTGGTAGACCGAGTCTGAACTTCAAAAGAAAAAGAAGGAATTCTTGCTGGCTTTGGAATAACCCTTATCTGGATAAAATGTGCAGTATTTTAGAAAGGAGTTGATGGTACCATGTTAGCAAAACTGGAACTCAGCTGGGAGCTAATCCTTGTGCTTGCTTGGAACACCCAAGGCACACATCTTAAATCTGAGCACGTGTCCATGAAGTTGGGAACCCAGAACAGATTGTCAGCAGACCAGAAACTGGGTATAAATCAACATTGCAACAAGATTTTGGTTTTGGGTTCCTTGATAGGTGGGGCTCTCTGATAGCTGAGTGTGGCAGCTAAGCCATCAAGGGTTACCTTGACTGAGTTGGAGCTTGGACTGCATGCACTCACACTTTATTTACTTCTAGGTCAGCAGCAAAATGGAGTAATAAATCCCCCCCAGTCTGCAGCCCATCCCCAGATCCCAGGAAATCAGTGGGCCAATCAGAAGAACCTGTTGTACACAAATATGGCACGACCAGCTTTACCACGGCAAACGTCAGGAGGATCAGGCAAGATTTCACAGCAACCACAAAGCTTGGATTTCCTGAAAGTACCTGACCAAGGAGCAGCTGGGTAAGATTTTACACTGACTCTGAGAAAAAGATGGCCATTTTTGCAAATGGTTTTACACACTCAGACTGTTCATGACTGATACACTCTGCATCAATCACCAGGTTTTACTGTTGAGCTGTACTCAAAGGTATCATACATCCATTCCATCAGATTCCAAAATATACCCCATCCTAGACCTACAGGAATAAAGGTGAAGCAGTTCTAGCTTAATACCTTAAATTTGAATGTTGAAGGCCTTAGAACTTTTTAAGGGTTTCCAGTGACCCAACAGTTTCTACTTCAACTCAGCCCTTACTCCACTGTCTTGTAGAACATCAGTGGAGCTTTACTGTAGTGGGAGTCTTGAGTGTCACTTAATTGTCAAAGACTGCTGCCTATTCAGCAGTTCTAGGAAAAAAAGAAAATTTAATTTAGAAGTAGCAGTTTGCTGATGACTCTCATGATCTGCATGAATGGGGGTTCTTGGAGCCAGCAAAAGTATATTTATCTTTAACCATATCAAGAACAACTTTTTGTTCAAGCAGCCCTGTCTCAGGTGTTAATTAGCAGACAAGCTCCTTAGCAAGTGTTCTGCACTAAATTACCCAGTGGCGTAAGCATTCTTTTGCTGTGTGATCCAACAGGCTGGTTATGAAGTGGGTTAGTTACAATGTTAGTGAGCATTACACACCTGAGTTATCAAATAGTAACATAAATGTTCACAGTTGATAGATTTTGAGAATGAAAATACACAGGGTTAGACATGTACAGAGGGCTTTGCATTGTACCAATGGCAGGCATTTTACCCCACTGTGCCAAGTGTCAGCCATAAGACATTTCAGGCATATTTAGAGCTTTTTTGGTTTAAGACTAATCTTCAAATAAGAAAGAAATCATAAAGAAGTGGCCACTGCTACTTACTTTACCACTTTCAAACCCATCAGCACATGTTAACAGGCACATTTCCATCTTATAATAACTTCCGTGGATTTTGGTAGTGAAATGTTCTTGTCACTTGTCAGCTTCTTCCTAAACTCTTACTAACATTGTATTTCACTTCGTCTTGAGACTACAGTGCATGTAACAACAAAAACACATAAACCATAGGGTAAAACTAAACATGCCAGGTGTTCTGCAGCAGTAACAAACCTAAGGAGGTACTCTTAGGAAAGTGACATTCCCAAGGCTGTAGTCCTGGGCGTTATGAGCTAACAATCCAGTACAAGACCAAGATTAAAATCAGCAGACTCCTCCCCCAGCAGCAAAACATCTCATTTAAGATACTGTAGTTCTACCCTAGCTGCACAAAAGCTGAGCTGTTTTTCCAAGACTTATGCTGAATTCCTTTATTTCCACACCAAGGTCTAGGTTTCACAATATCTCCTATCCTGAGATGTTGAAGGAGAAAAATCTCTCCCCTCACAGATACATTGAAAACTGAAGTGCTGTTATAATCCATACATCAAATCTTATTTTCTGGTGCACTTCACTACAAAGTTAGAATTAGAGGTTTATTGACAAAATTAAGCCTAGGACTTCAGCAAACTGTAACCCTGTTCTGCAGAAGTTGTGTTATCATGGCATTACATGGCATGATCACGTCCATTCTCCTCCACATCATTACATTTTTAGTCATTCAGCACATATATTAATAATTTTAAACTGACATACTGAGTCTTAATACCTGTTCTCTCTTCCAGCCTTTATTAGCTGATGAGCTGGCAAAATGCATTTCTTCCCTCTTTCCCCTTCCTAATCTCTGGAGTGGTCACAGCTGTGACAGTTTGTGCAGCATCTCCCCTGCTGCTTCAGAGTTGCTGTAACAGAACAAGTCCATAGATGGCCCTGGAATCTGAGCAACTTAAAAGAGATGCGAGTCTCTGTTACAGCTTAGTCACGAGAATGGTAAAGTAGCAAGCCTGTGAGCTAGAACTTTATTTTTGATACTGAAAACTAAATCACTGGTGACTGGGGCAAGCCTAAGCTGTGCAGATACCGAGATATGCATGAACCGCACGTGCACATTTGCTTCCATTTCAGTCTGGACACTAAATGTCATTTAAGCATTTGACCTGCTGTTGGGAAGTACCTGCTCATCCATTCCCACAGGAAGGAAATAGCTCCCCTGTCCCTGTCCCAGGGACATCTCACACTGCTCCATGTAATGTTGTGCCACTGAGGACAGTGTGTTTCCCCGCTGTGGCTGTTGGTGACGCTGGCTGTGTCCCCGCAGCGCGCGCAGGCAGACGTCCAGCCGCCCTCCCCCGGCCGGGGGCCGGCCCAAGCCGCAGGTGCCGCAGTGCCGCGCGCTCTACGCCTACGACGCGCAGGACACGGACGAGCTCAGCTTCAACGCCAACGACGTCATCGACATCCTCAAGGAAGGTAGGCCACGGGGCTGGGCTGGAGGGACACCAGGGGCTGGGACAGCCCTGCCTGAGCCACCCTGCTGCAGCTGCTCAGGGCCTGGAGAAGCCTCCACCTCAGCCCAACCTCTTCACTCAAGAGCATGTCAGAGACAGAGCAGAGACCTGGCACTGGCACTGCAGAGCTGTGAGACAGTAATTCTGTCACTGGCTCTAGAGGAAAATTAGCCTAAACCATAGCTGTAGCACAAGAAGCAAAATGTAATTAACCAGTTTCAACTCTGGGTCTCCAAAGCACCCTCCTCAAGGCAAAATGATGTGGCCAAAAGATGAAGGCACTCCCAAAAATCCTGTCCCCTCATTTCTTCCCAGCAGGGCTCTGAGTGGCACAGCTTTGCAAGGTTGCACCAAATACACAAAAAGGCCTCCAGAGCCTCATTCTTACCTTGCTGTCCTTGTTACAGATCCTTCTGGCTGGTGGACGGGAAGACTACGAGGGAAACAAGGTCTGTTTCCCAACAATTACGTCACCAAGATTTGAAAGACTGTCAGAGAAAAATTGGTGTAAAGGTACCGGTGGTTGAAGATGTTTTCCCTTGCCTTCAGGACATTGTTCTTCCAAGGTCTGCCATTCTCAGCAGCATTTTCACCATAAATTGTGTATGAGCAAGAAGAGTTACCCACAGTACAGACTTTGATCTTTGTCTCAGCACCATACAGCAATGAACTGACCAATTATTTATTATATTTAAAACCTGGTTTAAGCACCTGGTAAGTGAAGAATGCTCAAACCTACCATCTTCCTGAAACAGGTGATTTACAGTCTGGAGCCAGGGACTTTGGAAGGGGTCTATTTAAAGTGCCTTCAGCTGAATAGCATAACCTTTTTAATTATCTACTGAAGATGTTAAATGCACATTTCCTCTAATGCAGATCATTCTGGGGAACATGTTAATAAGTATGCTGCTACATGTCAAAAAGATTTAGGCTCATTTGGGATATTACCATCTAAAAAACTACTGTGATGGTCTATTTAAGTAATTCTGTACAGAGATGTAATGGAACTAGTTTGTGTTTGAAGGTGTATTTAGGGACTCCCAACAGGCACTGTAAGAATTTAAACAGAAAATTACATAGTACTGTATGCTAAACAATGTTGCCTTCTTCAAGATTTATATTATAATATGGCTGGCCCATGTTGGATTTATGTTTAATACTCTACCTGTTATAGAAGTGTCTTTATGCAGAGCTGTACATTTATAGAAATAGTTATATACTGTATATAAAAACTGGTTATGATAGAAACATGTATAAATGTATAATGCAGTAGTTCACTGTTCTTATGAAGTAGTACTGCTAGAATTTTTATGCCAGGTACTTACAGATATGCACTACTCCTCCTCCTTTTAAATAGCAAAAGCACAGGTGTTACTGCCCAAGTCTGATTGCCTCCCCCAGCAGAGTGGCTGTTGCTTGCCCTGCAGTTCTGAATTCCTGCTTTGCCTTTTGAACCCCCACAAAATAAAACACAGAAAGATCAACAGGTTTGTTCTCTGTGCAGTTTGTTCTCACATATATAACCAGATCCCTTCACAATACTGGCTTCAGGATTTTACTCCACTGACTTCTAAAGGAAAAAACCCCTTTCTTCACTCCAAACCAAATTGTTTTCCCTATGTCCAGCTGAAGTGCTGTGCACTTCATTCTCTCATGTTAAGAGCAGTTAAAAAGCCTTGCATATGTTGGCATTGAAAAGTTGCATAAGCTTCAAGATATAGCTAAAAATCCTGAATCCCTCTCTCCTAAATGATTGCCTAAGTCTATCTTAGGTACACAAACTCCATCTTCTATAGAAGCTGTTTCTGGGAGCCAGAAATGAGGACCTCACTCCAAGGGAGGAATAATATCCACACAAGGACTGAAGCACATTTTTCAGAATATTCACTATTTGCAACAAGTGCTAGGCTTAGTTATCCCAGGGGAGAGAGAAATCTGCTTGAGGAGATAAAACCCAGTAACTTCACCCTCCCTCCCACAGGGGAGCAGTGAGTCTAGGTCAGTGCTGCAGTGTTGGGTTCTTGCTTTCTACATCAGAGCCAGTACACTCAAGGAGATGCTGAGCAATCATAGAATAGCTAAGTGTGGGATGGGGAGTTCAGTGTAACCTGGAGACTATCAAAAGGTCTAATTTAACATCACTTATACAAGATTACATTAACAAATAGACATCCATGAGGTACTGAGGCAGAAAAGTTGCATTACTTACATGCCTGTATTCCCTGAGCATACAGATACTGAAACTTAGTGTCAAGGAAGTGACAAGAACTGCCTTGTGCTGGGTTTGACTCTGCAATCCCAGGTACAGAGGTTTATTGGACAAGCCGGGGGGAAAGATGTGGGCAAGCAAACAGGTAATGAAAAACCTAAGGGGCTTCTTTGCAGGAAGTGCAGAAGGTTCCAAGAATTGAGCTGCTTTCAAAAGGTCTCATGGCTCACAGTTCCACACCTGTATTCCCTGCACAGCTGTTAGCATTACAGGAGATGTCCAATTGTTCTACCTTAGGTCCCTTTTTTTAAGCACACAGAGAAAAACAAAGATTTACAAGGTTAATACCTGTTAAAGATAGCCTACATCTTTCCCCAAACTTGAAGGTGGCTAACTACAAAAAAAGAAATAAATGCCAGTATACTTTCCTTGGAACAAGGCACTGAAATAAAGTATATATTTAGTGTTCTTTAAGGTACAACAAAAACTATGCACTGTCTGCCTCCTCTTTATGTTATGAGTGAAAATAATAAATATAATGCAATATATAAAGCTTGGAGATTCTCTCTGGAAACAACCACAGAGAATAATCAAGCCCATTTAACTGCAGGTTGTAACAATCACCTACTCAAGTCAAATGTCCCACATGGACATTAGATTGACTCTTTAAGGTACAACCTACACGTGTGCACACTGTGAATATTTAAAAGAAAGGAGTTTTATTTTTACATAGAAAGCTGTATCACAAAGCAAATCTAAAACATCACCTTCTGCGTGAGTGGGAGCTGTCTGAGGGAGGCTGGAATGCTATGTACAAAAGCAGGAGACAGACAAAGTGCACACCCCAGCAGGCCCTGCCTGCCCAGGGCTTCACAGCAGTGATGCAGCCAGATCCTTGATGATCTCACTGTTCAGCTGAGGGATGGTGCTGATGGTCAGTAGTTTGCTGCTTGCATACTTATTCTTGATAGCCTGCAGAGTAGAGAACAGAGATACAAAAGTTTCACACATACACTCTTTATGCTTAGGCAGATAATTTTGGGTCAATTTGCCTGCCTGCTTGGAAAACAAGCAAACCAACAAGGCTGGCACTGAAGCAGTTTGCAAAGTAACAAGAGCACAATTTGTCTAAAAGGTTCTGCTGTTAACACATTGATCAAGAGCCTCTCATAGGCTTGTTAGAACAGTGTATGCTTTAAGGTAACATACAGAGTATTTACCTAAGGAGCCACAATATGCAGCAAAGCTACTTTTAAAACAATAGAGAAAGTATTTAAGTAGTTATACTTACAGTGTATTTTGTTAACTTCTCATTTACTTTGACTACATTCTTGGCCATATGTTTCATGGTCATCACAAGACCGTCTTCTCCATAGCTGGTGTAGTACTGCTGCTTTATGCCCTGCAGCAGAACAGTAACAGACTGAGATTTGTGCAGGGGGAATTGCTGCTCGAGGCACAGTCACTTCAGGCAGCAAACACCCTGAGCTGATTCATGGCTAAGCCATGGAAACTGTAGCTGTCAGTTTAAATGACAGATCCAGAGTAACCTGATGTGCAGAAGTCTGAACACATCAGTTTCAAGGACCATGCTTCTAGACTGAACAGAGGATAAAAAAACTACCAGCTGAATTACAACTCACTGCCCATGGTCCACACTCGATTATCCCACATATACTGCAAGAATCATGAACAATCTACCTTTACTTACAGTGTAGCCCTTCAGTAACTCAGTGCTTTCACAAGAAAAATCTTTTTGTACCCCAATATCCACACAGGAAAGGATTGTGAGTTTTTACTGGTACATTCCTTTTTCTACCTGCCACGATGCATCAGGCTGTTCAACCATCATTCCAGCACCAGCATTGTTACCAACATAAACACAATTTTTACTTTTTTACTGCTTCAGTTCCATTGAGTGAAGAACAAGTTTGATTAAAATACTCACCCATTTGTTATCACCCAGAATCTTCTGAGACAGGCACAGTGCAGCAGCTGCAATCTCTGAAGGCCTGTGGTGAACCATGTCATAGTCTATCAGGGTCAGCTCCATCAGGTATTTTGCTAGAGTGTGTTGCTTAGCATCGGCCTGGAAGGTTGAGAGCTTGTTAAGCCACAGTTTCACTTCACTTTAGCATAATCACTCAGAAAATAGCAAACACTACAGTTTAGGGACCATCCTTTCTAACACATTCCTCTCAAAATCAAGACCAGCAGCCATTTGGAATTTAGACACAAAGTGAGGGATTTTAACAGAAAAGTTGAGTATCAAGTACTGCTGTGCCCAACTAGGGACAGTAACGCTCCCTCTGTAATGCAAACTAGGGGAGAGGAGGTGTAAAATGATTTAAGGAGAACCTTATTTGAGTTACCCAGTGATCTGCTGAGGTATTTGAAGCCCACCTCAAGAGTGGACAGTCATTTGAATAGAACTACTGAGGTGGAGAAAAAAAAGGGTTGGGTCATAGAGAGAGCTTATATTTTGATTCTTAAATAGCGCAATATTTGCAACCAGAAGTGAAAACGAATTGCAACACTGCTAGTGTTTTACTAATAAGTACCCTGATCATCAGGATTAAAAAGATTAAAAGCAAGGGTTCTCAGTTTAACAGTAAAATTCCTGCCACTAAGGCTGAACACAGGCCTCAGTAAATAGAAATGTGAAATACTACTGGCTGCCACAGTGACATTGTCGTGTTGCTCCACACGGTGGAGTGTCAGAGCTGAGCATTTCTTCATCCAGCATTTAAGCTGGAGGAGGTAAGATCACATGATCAAAACGCCAGAAGCCATCCTGAGAGGCTTCACCAATACAGGAACGTGCCAGACAATGAGGACAAGTACCCACCTCCCCAGCTTTTGATGCTCTTCTTAAGAAGTGAATTGGAAGAGGTCGCCCCAGGTCAAAGTTTAATTCTTTAAGAATAATCATCTCCATTTCTCTAATTTCATTACTGGTGTAGGCATTGTCGGTGATGTAAACAAAGTCTGCTATATCAGGAGACATTATCTCTTCATATTTTGCAGCTACAAGCAGTGCTGTTACACCCACCAGCTGAAGCTTCTTGCGAGGTACTGGATGACTCTGCAACACAGACATTTAAAATGCAGGCCCTGAAGTGTCAAACTCTAGAGAGTTAGATTCATATTCATCAGTTCAGAATACCAGCATGACGGTGTTCATTCCTATAAATGAGGTTTTCACTCTAGTAAAAGGTGTCTGTATAATGACAGGCTCAAAGAAGGGAGCAGCCTCAGAGTTAAGATGATGCACTGTAACAGCTCTTACACACAGAGTAGATTTTGGAGATTGTTAAGATTTCTAAAAATGCTGAACCCCTTTCCAAACACAGTAAGTGAGTAGATCTCACCTGTAAGAAGCGATCCATGATGGCCACACACATGTAGAGCGTCTCCTGCAGGAGGCGGAAGCGCGAGTGCACCTGCACCAGCCAGTCCACCAGGATGGCGCGCATGCGCCCGTTGATCACGCGGCCCTCCAGGTAGCGCGGCCGCACCGCCTGCTAAAAATGTGGGACAGGGACAGCAGGGACAGCGGGCTCAGCGCCACACAGCGGCACCGGGGCAGCCCCGGGGAACACAGCCTACCTCCAGCTCCCGCAGGTACAGGTAGATGTCTTTCACGTAGTCACTGCACAGCTGGGGGTTCTCCCCGTCCTCTGCGTCAATGTCTTCTACGTTGTTGAGCAGCACATCAGAGAAAGCTTGGCACAAATCCTCCTCTTGCATTGAGATGTCCATAGGGACAGGGGACAAAACCTAATCAACAGATCATACCTGTTAACACATCTTATGGATGTACTGTTTAAGTTTCTGTGTTCCTTCACTTCTGTGTTTCACCAGTCACTAATGCAGTTTCTTTAGATGGAAGCTGAAACCAAGCTTGAGCTCCAGTGCAGGAAGTTTTCACTGAGATACCACAAACACAGAATCCCAAGATCTTCTAGTAACTGCCAGCTAAAGCAGAAACTCCATCCAACAGCTCATTCTGCCACTTGGACTGTCAGCCTTTAAGCACAACATGCATTAAACCAAAACCTCAGTTAGGAGGCTTTGCTTTTTCAGCAGGGGAATGAGATACAGCCACAGATAAACTATTGTGAAGGTAGAGCTCAAAGCTGCAAATCAAATTTAAAACTGGAACAGTATCATCACTTCCTACCTTTGGAACATCAGCTTCTTTCTTTGCTTGATTTACAGCAGCTGGAGCTTTAGGCAGTACAATTCCATTTGTCATCTTGCTAGGTCCTTTCACAGACTTTGTGGATGTTTTGGAGCATTCTGTTTTCTGTCATGAAAACAATTATTATAAGTACAGAGCAGCAATCCAAATTCTCCCTATACAGAGATTTCAAATGTTTTTTTACCTTTGATATGTGTGTTCCTCTTGTTGCAACTTTATTTCCTATTTCTTCTAAAGCAGCCCTTTTGCCAGTCACGTGAGTTTTTGCTTTACTTCTGATGTCAGACACAGCATTCTCCATCCCTCTAGTGATCTAAAAATGAGAAAATTGCAGAAGTTTGAGTCACAGACCAACAATTTTCCAATACCTGACTCCATTATAGACTTAGCACCACTGTACCTGTGTACCTCTGTACCTACAATGCATTACTCAACCAGCTTTTACTTCCTAGTCAGTCACATATGTTCAGAGGAAGAAGTCTCCTCTCTACGTTCAGAGCACTGTACTTGTGAACGGTATTGTAAAATTAACCAATGCACCTTATCACATATATTTAAACTTTTTAAGGTCAGAGTGCTCGCCTGCCTATTTAACTCTATGATACTTACACTTTGTGATTCTAGCAGCGCCCCCCAGGGGATGCATAAAGGAAGTTCCTTGTTACATATATGCCATATAAATTAAAAGACACACGCAAAAATTATTTTTCTTTGTTATGCGCAGCAATGAGACCACCAGGCTTCAGGTTTCTCGTGGAGTTCAGTTTATAGCATTAGACATTCACCACAGAGGAGAGGCTCCTGTAGTCCCTTCCTACACCTCCCCCTCAAGCAGCTTTAGTTTTCCCAGTCCCACATCCCCCCCGTTCCGCGGGGGAGCCGCGGGCGGCNGCCGCTTCCGGCGGGGGGCGCAGCACCTCCCTCAGGGCGGGGCCCAGCCCGAGCGCACGGCCCGGAGAGGTTAACCCGGACCGCGGGCACGGCGGGGAACCAACGGGAACGAACCGGAACCAACGGGAGCCAACGGGAGCCAACGCTCCCCACGGCCCGGAGAGTTTAACCCCGGACCGCCGGCACGGCGGGGAACCAACGGGAACCAACGGGAGCCAACGCTCCCCACGGCCCGGAGAGGTTAACCCAAGGGGAACGAACGCTCCTCACGGGGCGGGCAGTTAGAGGCGCTCCCGGCTCGGGCAGGCCGCCGAACGGGCTGGAGAAGGTTTAATAACGAGTCCCGAGATTCAGGAACTCCAACGCTACCGCAGCTGCCTACACCGACAGAAAAGTTTACTTACAATTCTTCTCCAGTCTCTTAAAATTAGCACTGAAGGTTCCAGATTAACTCCATCTAGCAGGATAATTAACTTCAATTAACTTAATTAATAATTAAATGATTATCCTTCGCTAAGAGTTTTTTCTTGGGCAGTAACTGCAGTAATTAATACGTGTAAACGAAAATGTTTAGGGATCAAGATTTCAAGAGCAAAACAAGGGAAGGAGGAAAAAATTGCAAAAGAAACACATTTTGAATGATACCAGTCTAACATTTTATTTATTGCATACAAAAGGATTTCTTTTGACAATGGAATTTTATATGAAAAGTAATTTGATGCATACTGTTGAGAATCTTATCTTCAAAGATGCTGCAGAAAACTTAAGGCAATGCATCTAAGCATATAAAGCACAGTAAGTGGTGGAAATTTTCAAAATGACAAGCCTATTCCTTCTCCTTCCTTAAACTATGGTTAAGTCACAACCTTCTGGAACAGAAGTAAGCTGCAGCTTTTTTAGCCCCTGCAATAGCATTAAGATCAGAACACCGTGATTCCTGACAAATACCTAAGTGTTCAGCATCACATTACAATGTTATGCATACATTTAAAAGCAAGACAGTATCAGTAGCTATTATATAACAAATCAATTCATGGATCACTAAAATACCTCTAAGTACCAGGCACTCAAATCAGACCCATAAAATATTTCCTTAAAAAGAAAAAAACAAATTCCCCCAAACCTGTGCTTCTTTTGTCCTGTAAGGAAGCCAAAATAGAATCTATCTATCACACATCCAGGGTCTCAGTTACTTCAGAGGCCCTGGGTTTTTTTGTCCCATATCTCTCAAGTACCCTCTTGGAAACTTTTAGAAATGAGTATCATTAGTCTTCAAGCATTAGTGGTCAATTAACTTCTTTTCAACAGTCCCTGGAAAACAAAGTGTCTGTTCAGTCCTTCCAGTTACTTTCATTAATTCTTAGCAACGAATAAATTAATGCAGCTTCAACTTGGCAGTCACTTTCAGTTTCCTATGGCCAGAATGTTCAAGAAGCTTTAGCACAAACCCAAGTCAGGTTTTGAAGCAGTCCAATCCTCTCTCCCATATCCCCCATCACACAAGCACAAAGTGGTTTTAAGTTCAGTTTTAGCAATGCAATTAAGCTTGAAAAGGTCTATTCCATCTCACATGCTGGAATAACATTTCTCTCTGTTTAAAGCCTCAGTGCCAGAGGTGTGAAGTTTGTTGCCAGCAATAGACACTGTACTCGCAAATGCTACTACTAACAGGTAAAAAAAAGAAAAAAGGGAAGCAGCTTTAACCATACAGAAAACAGGCATCAAATTAGATAAGGTAATATTTATAAATGGATTTTTTAGTGTAAACATAACAGTTTATCTTCTAGGTTTACTGTAAACCATTTTACACTTAATCTGATCATGAAAGACAAAGACAAGAGAAACTGAAGGTATTTATTATCCAATCCACTTACAAAGCAGGTGGCTTAATGCAAGCTAAATTGACATGTTCATACATGATCCCCAAGGAACATCCTTTCAGAAGTGACAGTAATACTGTCTCAATGTTTTTGCACATTTGCATTTTGCAATGTTGAGCACATTTAAATAAACTATAATCTATTAGACGTGAAAGAATGTTGATGAGCAACTTGAATCCTGATAGGAATCAAAACCTCCTTCAAAGGCAAAACGTTAGTACATTATAACTTAATTCTATATACTATATTATGCAGCAAATCTTAACTATAGAAAATATTTCAATCAGTGATGGACTGTTGGTAATTTATAAAGAGGGAATCTATGATCAAGGCAAAAACTAGGGAACCACAATTTGTGTCTCAGTTTCTACAGGAATTTACAGGCTTTCAACTTACTAATGAAAAATAAAAACAAGAGACAAGTGGATTTAGCTAACTTTATTAACTTTAAATCTAATAAAAATCCCAAGACAAGCCTGGAATCCTTAGAAATTCTATGAATTCATGTATATAAACCCAAACAAAAACCCTGCAGCTTTAAGTCCTTATTGAATGGTTTTATATTAAAAAAACACAAACCAACAAAACCCAAACAAATAAACAAAAAAACACAGCCAAAAAAACCCCAAAAAACCAACCCTCAATGTGCGCAGATACTTCAACTTAAGTTAGCAGAAGACCAAACAGATTCTAAGCTCTTTTTCCATGTCCCTAATAATTCTTTCAATCTGCAAGTATCTACAATCCAGCTAACTGAAATCAACATTTAGTGTTCACTAAGAGCTGTTTCACAGCAGCATATATTTAAGTTAGGGATTCAAATTTCTAGACATAGAAGAAAATGATAAATACAATCTGAACAGCAGTCTAAATGTTTAATATTGACATTCAAATATATCTGCATTGTGCTGAAACTGTAAAAACAAACACAAAAATCTGATCTGACAAAAACTCTGGTGATGAGTATATGTATCAGTCAAACTGAATATAATTCATATTCTGTTCCCAGTATTAAGGATGTTATTTGACTCATAACTGATCTTGTAAATATACAGCAGCCATTTTTTCCTAATTAAGGAATGTCTCAATACATAATATTATCCTTTTCTAGATGATCTTTATACATTTAAACTAAAATATATATGATCGATTAAATTAAGGAATTCAAGGTTAGTAATGAGTGAAATCATACTTTCAAAGCTTGATACTACATAAAACAAACCAAAAAAGAGACCACACAATTCTACTTACTAAAGCAGCTAATCTCGCCTGCAAGTTTGGGGTCACAAAGCCCATAATATGTGCAAACAAATGCAATACAAGGGACCATGCAAAAATACAGTAATGAATTTGAAGAAAAAAAAATGTAAAACAAACAAACGAATTTATAAATACACTGAAACTCAACTGTCTTCTACATAAACTGTAGGTCTAGCATTGGTTGTACCATATAGCAGAGCCAGCACTCTGGGGTCAATGCTTCCAAATCTGCGCAGGTAAGTCATGCCATCTTTGGTTGACTGCAGTACCAGGAAGGATGAGAGGGAGCGAGAGGGAGGACAAGAGTTCTGGAAAGCAGTGTCAACTTTCACTAGGCAGCTGAGCCTCAATGTCCACTCTGCAAATGGGGCACTTCTTGTTAGTGATCAACCACTGATCCACACATACTTGGTGGAAAAGGTGCATACATGGAAGGCGCCTGTGGTCAGAACACAAAAACATTAGTGTTAATAAAGCATTTCTGTATCGACAAACCCACTGGAAAAAACAGTGTGGGCTTTGCTACTGAGCTCTGTTTTCCCACAGGTTCCATAGCCTTTCCAGCTGCACACGCATCCTGTCTAGTTCCAAAAAGAAATGGATATGGGCAATGAAGTCAAGCATCAACTGGCTTCTGCTGCAATACACTGATTTAAACCTGCTGGAGTTTAAGCAGCATTACTTCAGGACAGTCCTGATTAATTCAGGGCATCAGCTTGGGCTCATGTTATAACACAGGCAGTCAAACTATAGAAGACTGTGATAGAATAACCTACACTCTACCTAATGACAATACAGGCTGAACAATGTGTATTTTCAGCTGCAACTTGTTTTACTGTATTGCTTCAATGACAGCAAACCTGTAACTGTTAACCTAAGCAGCACTGCAAAGCAGTGCACCAGATTCAAGTTTGGTGTCAAAGCCAGAACATTAACACTGTATTCTGATACTCAGTGTTATTTACCTGACATCTTCACCTTCCTCCAGTATAGACAAACAGATGGTGCACTTTTCCTCTGTGTCTTCTTCTGTTCCTTCCTCCCCATCTTGTTTGCAGTGCAGTTTCCTCTGTGAGAACCAATCAGTTGTTACCTTATTAGTAGAGATGACATTATTGACAAACTGAGTAAAATCTGTTTTTGATACATATTCAACACATATTTCTTTGAAAACATTTTGTAATATTTTAAAATGTATTTGAACCAAAATGAATCAAAAACCAGCACTTGGAGCAAAAAAGTCAGATATTTCAGATTTAATTGTTGTTAATTATAAAAGTCTACTGGACTATTAATTTCATAGTGCTGCAACCAGTCCTTTTACTTATTGTCTATTAATATCTTAATTTCATTCATGTAGAGGCAAACAAAAATCCTTTCAACCTAGTGTCTTGTCACTATTTATCAAGTATGAAAGAACAGTGTTATGTGGATGGGATTGTATATTATCACAGACTGAACTCCAACTGAGACACCCTCAGCTGTCAAAACTGTGCACCCCAGTTCAAAACCTCCTGGTGTTTCCATCCTCCCCATGTGTTCACAGTAAAGGTTAAATTGATAAATACCATGAACTCTTTACTGCAAACATAGAGCCTTAGGTTGTGAGCTACCACTGAAGTCTGTTGTTTGCTATTTCCAGCAGTTATTTCTTTACTCACAAGGCTACTTGTAACTATGGGACAAGTTAATCATATCAAACCACTTCTGTTTATCACATCACAGTAGCTCTTTATCTAAGGAACTAATTTTAAATTTTCCTTGTGAAACAAGTGGCATTGTAAGCTTTGTTTACAATCCTTGAAATTTCAAGATACAGAGAACATGGCCTCTTTGAAGCTGACATTTCTGCAGATTTAAGTTAGCCGTTAACATTATTACAAGTTCAAAGAAATATTACAGAAAGGCCAGAACTTGAGAAATCCTCACCTTTTTGTATTTATGTGGATATGTGCATCTTTCTATAGTTCCCTGTGTTGCTCCACGATTAACATTGCCTAGTCGTTCCTCCAAGTGAATCAGCTCCTAAAAATCATGAGGGATAAACAGTGTAAAAACTATTATTTCAACTGCATTGAGGAAATATTAGTTTTATTCTAACCCATTTTCATTTTTAGAATTACAAACTCTTATTTCCTGAATTAATTAAATATAGGCAGAGCCAAAAAGAGTATGTTGAGTAGGAAAAGTGATGGGCTTCTGTTAGAAAAACCCACACAACACGGTCTGGTATTTTAAGTTCTAGGGAAATACTATTTTACTACCAAAAAATGAGTTTGTCAGCTAAAAATGGCTATCAGTATGTTCAGACATACTTCTGTGTCTAATGAGGAAAAGGCAATTAAAATATGTTTTGTAAATATTTGCTTTCTAACAGTCATTAAGGCTTAGAAGAAAAAAAAAGTTGCTTAAGTTGAAATACAATGACTGATTTATTTTTCTCCAGCAATTAGTTTCTTAGAACCATGAGATGTCACTGAAGAGGTTTTCAGTGGACTAGGTCATTAACTCTCTGCATCTGATACCTTTTATGTTCTCCTGATTTGTTTCCTTCACTCCATGTCAATTCCTGCACCATACAACAGGACAGCACTGTGAGTGTGGCCAAGTTTCAGCCTCACTTGGAGGATCCTGGCACAGCTACTCAGAGACACCACTGCCTTCTCCCACAATGTCATGGGACTGCTCAGTCCTACTGATGGCTGGTGGGCAGAGCAAGATGTACTGTCAGGTAATTGCCACCTAACCTGCCCTGTCCACAGGGCACCTTTTCCTAACCAACTTTTCAATATGCTTTTGTCCCACTCCACAATGGTGAGGGCACTCTGTAAGTAAGGGGTATTTTCTTTATGATTTTTTTCTATCTATATATAGAACTAGCTCTATCATACACCCCCCCATATTCCCTCATGACACGTTTTGACATATATCTAGTTTTATTCTATTACAAACCTCAAAATTGCCCCTGAAAGGGCCTCTGAATGATGTTCCATCCAATCCCGATGAAATGTAACGGATGTGAGGGTAGCCCGCCATGTCTGGTACCTATTCAAACAGCAGACGTTAATTAAACCTATTCAGAACAGTTTCAGTATTTTACTGTTCACTTTGAAAAATTTAAATTCCTTTTGCTTTCATTGAATCACTTTTTATACTCCTCAGCCTGAGCACACAATTCCAGCTGACAGCACAACACAAACAGCACTCTAACACATCTAAACATAACCAGAAGCAAAACAGAAGTAAGACCAGATCTTCTCCTGTAATCTCTCCACATCTGCATTACAATTCCCAAGTCTCAAAATCTCAATCTACATTATATAAACCACCATAAATATCTACCTATTTTTGTGAACAGCTAACAGCTGTAACCTAACAGCTACACATGAAGTTATGAAAAGGACTCACTACTGATTCTCAAATATAAGCTTTTGGTACCACAGAAGAAACAAGGCTAAAAAAATCCAATCTGGAAAAAGCAGCCAATACTCTTATCTGACTCAAAAGAACTGAACATCTTCAGACACATTTTAAATTTAGAGGCCGATAAAAATTAACACTCAAAACTTGCATCTAAAGTCACAGTTAACTCCACATACACTCTGCATTCAAGCATAGACTAAACCTCCTTGCACAGTAAAAGATACAAGCAGTGAACAAAAGACCAGTGTCCAGTGCTGTATCCCACAGGCCCTTCAAGCACCAGCACTCTTCATGGAGCAAAGCTGAAGGATAGTTAATACAGCAGGGACACCTAGACAGCAGGGCTGCTGCATTCCCTTTTTACCCCAGCAAGATGAGTGAAAATGGTACTGACTTCTTGTCAGAAACATCCCAAGAGCAATTTTTAATGAACAGGTGAAAAAAACCCCAAACTTATCAGCAGATTTTGTTTACTTAATCCCACAGCACACCAAGAGGAAGACTGTAAGCAGCAATTCACATGGAAATACTTGAGTGCCATTCTCCCTTCTGTGGTATCAGCTGATAATGTCTCTGCTGCTGTACATGACAGCTCGACATTCATCTCATGAGGCTGTCCACAAATCAGACATCCCAGATACTATTCATGAAGTCACATATTCACACGTTGCTCTTTTTCCTTCCATCAAACACTCCCAAGTTTAACATATATAAATGTGTAAAACTCAATGAATGCCATTGTGGAAAAGCACAGACCTAGACAAAGCTACTCAGATCAAGTAAGAGACTAACAAGCTGCCTTTCTACAGTTTTCAATGCCAGTCTTGTCAATAAAAGCTGTCAGGGATAGATAAGATTCCTCTGCCCTAAATAATTCTTTTCTGGAAAAGAAAGGCAGAATCTGATTATTTTAAAGCAGTTTACGTGGTGCTTGTTAAATGACAATGTAGTGCCAACATCCACCACAAATACAGCCACAATACTGGTCTTAAATGTTAACAGAGCAGAGTAATAGAAAGCAAAGATGTGTATTCATGTACATATTGAAGCACTTCATGTAAGTAATATTTGTGGGTATCATAGGTCTTACTGTTTGACAATATTAACTGTGGCTGTAACTAAGGAAATTTGGGGGAGCAGATTAAAAATATGCTGATCTGTATGGAAACTCAGATAATCACTGACTCATTCTGTGTTTTAGCATGTAATTGTACTTCAGCTTCCAATTACAGCAAATGCATTTAAAGAACTAGGTCATTCACTCACACTATGAACATACTTATTGTGCCAGGTTTTCACTAGGCATAGACCTGCCTGGCATAATTTGGAAAATTTTATTGTGTGTTATAACATTGGGAATCATTGGCCACCACTCAGAGGAAGGGAACTCCTGACAAAACTTAACCTAAGTCTCAGAAGTGGTATTCAATGCCTGCTTCTTACTGACCCGGATTTGAAATCAGCCTTTTGGAAAACAATGCATCTGATAGTGCAGATACTGCACCATTACAAGAGGTACAAAGTCACAGATGTATGGCTGTAATTCCATAATTACAGTTCCAATTGCCTCAGCAGTCAGTTTACCCACTGCAGAGACATGCACCTGGATAAGTGTTCTATTTGGAACAAATTCTGCTACTGGAGACTAAGAAACCTACTGAATTTAATTTTAACAGTAACAACCTAAAAATTGTTCAAAGTACCTACCACAAACTACTGAACTCAAGACAATAGAAATCTTGTGTGGGACAGTAAGTTTTCATGCTAATAAATGCACCTTCATATTATCCTGATGGGAATGGTGTAACACCTCTGCAAAATTACCTGAACATACATTATGCACAGGCTCTTTTATAAAATACCCCAAGAGCACAGCTCACATTTCTAGCCAGGTAAAATGCTACTCTGACAAAACATCTCTAAGAACAAAGCAAAATTAAACAGGTCTTTTACACCTGCAGAGTAAGTAATCTTCTAACACAGCAAGATTTTAACTAAGCACATTTGTGACTACAAGATGGAGAAAAGATTTGCAAGAGAGAACTATCAATAATATCCAACTAAGAACAGTCTTACTAAAATCTCTTTGACAGTTACCACCAAACTTCAAATGCAAAAAGGTTTCAGCTCTCTTGAAGAGCTTCACACACAAGTGGGAGTTAGTTTTCAGTAAGTTTTCAAACAGAATGTAAGAAAAAAGTTAAAGTCAATGAAGAATGTAAGCAGTTAAAGGCAATGTCAGTCTGCACTAAGTGTTTGTATACATTCTTTTGGGTAGTCAAATTAAAATATATACTTTAAAGCAATATATTCTGGACCTGCAAATTCCAGCACAAGTCTGCCAAGGAGTGTAGAAGTATGATTTGTTTCTTGTTTTGCACTTTCTATTGATACTTTCCACAACCACAAAAATCTGCAGCAACTAAAATAATTCAAGGCTAAGTCTGAACCATTTACCACACAAACATTCTCAACAGTTGGAAACATCTAACCTGCAGGGAAGGCTTTCTTCCTTGCTACCATCTCCTTTAAATACTCTCTATCTTAAATACTCTATCATGCATTGGGTAGAAAGTTGGTACCTTTAACAATCCAAAACTCAATAAAGAATAATCTGAACTTTAAAAATCAGATGCAGAGGGTCAATGCATTGCAATGCAAGTGACAATTTAGTTCAAGTACATTTCATTTTACAGGAGCTGAAGTCAGAAATGTAGATGTCCCTATACTGTTTCCTCTTACTCCACAGTGGGCCTGCTCAAGCTCCCTCGCTGGGAGTAACACACAGACAGACACAGTGAAATATTCCCAGTTAAGCACCTGGCAGCAATGTACACACATCTATTTTCCTGATAAACAAAATCCAAATGACCAATGATGATAATTTTCCATAAGCTATCTCCTTACCATTAGAGGAAGAGCCCCTATTTGCAGGTGATGCAGTCGAGGAGGTGCATGGTAGTGGGCCAGGTGAGGATGCAAGGGCCCTGGAGGGTAAGTGGCTGCAGTCACACCAGCTTCAATTCCTAGTTCCCTGTCACATGAATGAAAGTGGCATTACAGTAAAGGAACAGCTTGTCTCCTAGGTACAATCCCACTGCTTTGGAGAGCCTACAACATAGTACAGCTACATAAACAGTTTTATGTAAAAAAAAATTTTTAACCATATATAAACTTTGCTAAAAAATCCTCCTATCATAACTAAAAGTTATTTTTAAGTTATTTAGTATGAAAAAAATTGAGACAACTCCACATTTACTGTGCCCAGTAATATTATCCATGTGGAGTCTTCCCTGCAGCACACTGTGGAAACAGCAGTTGTCATGCATGCACCTCTTAACTAATGGCCAAAAGTACTTTTTTAAATAATAAATACATTGTGGAACATAAGTGCATGCTTCATAAGTGGGCCTGATGCAATTGTAAATAAGTTCAAACAAAGAAGGAGAGAATATACTAGTCTGTACTACAAAACCTTAAAAAACACTAGAAATATATTTAAGATATTGAGTACTCAAAGTAGTATTTCAAAGCCATATCAACATCTATGAACTTTAAACTAAAGGCACGTGCAGCAGCTTTTAAAACCACAGCCAGCACTATCAGCACTGTGATCAGCACATTCTGGTCTCCTGTCCAGAGCCCCAAGAGCTCCAACAGTGTCAGATTACTCACCAGGCAGATCTCTCCGGAGCCTGTCGAGGATGGGAAGACATAGTCTGAGGCACATGGATGTGATGCCCATGACCATAATTGGGATGCATCCTGTGAGGATGTGGAGGAGGCCGCTCATGAGCACGTCTAAACAACAAAGAACAGCCACAATTAATCTCACCTGCTTTTTAGTATGAAGAAACCAACACCCATAACCAAGATGTTACAGACCAAGCGACTACAGTGCCTTTAAAAGAAGCAGCTCACCATGCAGTATTTTAATTTCTACTTTAGATCTAAGTTACAAACTAATTTTAACACAGATTTCACATTCAAAGCCAAAGCCAGCTACAGTGACCTGCCCTTCACTTGGCAGCCATGACTACAGAGACTGAAAAAGTGTTTAATCCTAACCTCAAAGGGCAGGTAGGAAAGGGAGGGCCACGTGACACTCATGCTCAGATTCAGTGTCATTCACAGCTCTGCTGCAGATTATTTGTAGTAAAACTGTACAATCAAAAGTAATTAGGGGAAACTTAATACACTAATCAGAGGACGTTCTCCTTGAAATATGTTTGCATCATAGCTCAGGTAAATGGGGCACACAGTTTTTATCCATGCCAGCTGGTACAAAACGACTACGGATTTGAAAAAAAATTTAACTCCTGCTGACTGATTTCTGATACTTTCCCACTTCCCACTTCACCTACTTTATCACAGAAAGAAATGGATTAAGATTTTTCTTTTCATTACTTTCAATGCAGAAAGGATGGTTTATTATTCAACCTAAAAGCTTGGATTTCACCAAAAGCAGTATATGTTCTCCAGGTTCAGCACCACCTTAAACTACCTGACAAAGCAGACCAGACATTTTGTACATCTGCATGTCTAGAGAGGCCAAAATGTATTTAACAGCAAACTATTCTAATCACTGTGACACTTCTCCAGAGAAGCCTGTCAAGCTTGTATAAATTATGTGAGAATCGTTCATTTTCTGCAGTGGTACAGACTAACATGGGAACAGACCTATCAGCAGAACATATTTGTAGTCTCATCTCCCTTCAGTTTATCAAGTAACTATGGGGAAAAAATCTGGAAGAACACAATTTAATTAAAAAAATAGGCAGCAAAACAGCTTCCATAGTTTCATGAAACCTGAACATCATGTAGACTCATTTTCCCTAAACCAAGACTTAATCTAAAAGAAACATCTTTAAAATTATAGAAATAATGTACAAATGTAGAACTCCTAGGCTGTCCATCCCACAATCTTTATGGGTGTGTAATTAGCCAAAAAATTAACAGAAAGCCCACATGTTATACAGATGCACTGCTTGGATACATGACAGTGAGAAGAGGACTCTAACCATTCTCTACTTCCAATCCTGAAAAGGTACTGTATTGTGGACAGGAAGGATACCAGAGTTTATGATGTATTCTCCAGCTTGAAAAGGAATTCTTGCTTATTATCCAGAGTAATGGGCAAGAGAAAAACTCCCCTCATCTTCCATGCCCCCTTTGTGCCTTACCTGGAGACACTACTGAGAGATGTGACAGAGCAGGGTCAGTCCTAACGTTCACAGGACTCTGATGATTTGTAAAGACACTTCTTACCATGGTTTAACACTAACAGTTCCTAACCATGCAATTAACAGTTTGAGATTCACGTGCAACATTTTACAAACCTGAGGGAAATGAATTATATGTTTAGATATTGTTCTGAGTACGTTTGTGACATACGTTGGGTGTTGCATCATTCTTCTTCTCTGGACCTCCATCCTCTGGATCACTTCATGAGGATGTAGCCTCTGTGCTGGAGGTGCTGTTGCAGGGATGTGATGGGATATTGGCTGGTGTGTTGCAGGGAGATGCTGTGGTATTGGAGCAGCTGCATTGGCTAAGGGATGAGTTGGTGGTGGAGGTGGAACGGGATGAGAAGATGCATGAGAGGAGATAGAAGGATGAAAGGGATGCACTGGATGAGGGATAACATAATCCACTTGAGGTGGAGGTTGTGGCTGTGGAGGAGGATTTCCATGAGAGTGAGGACATGCAGAAGCTTGATGGTGAAGAGGTCTGGTCATGGAAGCATCTGCAATGAAAACATCAGGTGCTTTTAATTTGGTCAATTGCAGGTTTTGACTTAAATTTATTTTAAGAAGTATCTTCACACAGGTATTTCAGTATTATTACACCAGTTTAAACAGTGGAAACATGGGAATATATGTTTATGCAACTTATTTAAATAAAGTGATTCTAGCAATATACTCTACATGAAACCTACATTTTCTGCAGCCAAAAGCATTCTGTTTTCCCATACTGGCAAAAAGAAGAAGAAGAAAAAGAAATTTGTGTGATATCAACTGGAAAAGTTACATAGAAAGGTCTGGGTTGGAAGGGACTTCAAAGACCACCTTGTTCCAAGCCCCTCCCATGGACAGGGACATCTTCAACTAGACAAGGCTGCTCCAAGCCATGTCCACCCTGGCCCTAAACAGCTTCTCTGGGCAAGCTGTGCCCGTGCCTCACCACCCTCACAGGGAGGAATTTCTTCCTTAAACCCAATCTAAATCTACTCTCTTCCAGTATAAAGCCACTCCCCCTGGTCCTCTCACCACATGCCCTTGTCAAAGGTCCCTCTTCAGCTCTCTTAGAGCTCCTTTAGGCACTGGAAGGTACCATAAGGTGTCCCCAGAGCCTTCTCTTTGCCAGGTTGAACAATTTCAACTCTGACTGTCCTTGGAGCAGAGGTGCTCCAGCCCTGTGAGCACCTTCACAATCCTCTACAGACTCACTCCAACAGGCCTGTCCTTCTTGTGCTGAGGAGCCCAAACCTGAAGCACTATTCCAGGTGGGGTCTCATGAGGGAGGAGTAGAAGGACAGAATCCCCTTCCAACATTACTTTACATTTGTTGTTTCATTTTTAAAAATGAAGGAACTCCTTCCAGGTTCACTATTCTACAGAGACAATAAAAATTAAAAAAAAAATTACAAACAAATGATTCTGCTAAAGCAGATCTCACTGGGGGGATGGTACAAGGGACCAACCAAGGAAAATGAAATAAAAAGCTACTGCAAGAATACAAAGGAGATGAAAAATATTTTCATAGTAAATACAGCTTCAAAGTCTCACTGTTATTATGGCCACTCATAAGAAAATATTTTAACTTTACCTCGGTCCTGCTCAAACCCCCTATCTGTTTAAATTATTTCTTAACCTGTGTTTTGCTAGGCCAGCTCTCATATCAACACCAGCAGGCAGGAGTGTTCCCTGCTGCTCAGGCAGCGTGTCTGCCAGCAATATCCACAGGGAGAGTGCAGGTACTGAGGGCAGTACTCACAGGCAGAGTGCACGTACTGGGGGCAGTACTCACAGGGAGAGGGGAGGCACTGAGGGCAG
>VXBB01005457.1:210007-222259 GCA_013399915.1 Illadopsis cleaveri | reverse complement strand
CACAGGGAGAGTGCAGGTAGTATCAGTACTCACAGGGAGAGTGCAGGCAGTATCAGTACTCACAGGGAGAGTGCAGGTAGTGGCGGCAGGAGGACAGCGAGGCCGGTGGCGCTGGCGGTGGCTGTGGCACCATGCCCGAGCCGTAGCCGTCCATGGGCAGTGCCTGGCTGGGCCCCGCGCCCGCCTGGTGGCCGTAGAGCGCCGTGCGTGACGAGGAGCCGGGACAGCACGGGTCGAACGCCGACGTGCCGTGGAACGCGCCGCTGCCGTGGCTCCTGATCCCGCTGCTGCTCAAGTCCACCGGCAATGCCTGCTGCACAAACAAACCGGCTGTTTGCAAGCCGCTCTCCAGACACTGAACGCAAAGTCGTAACTCAAACATCAGATTGAAAAACGTAAAAATTAATACTATCACAAGCAACTGGGATCCAAATTTTGAAGTTTTATGGCTTGACGGTGGAACGTTTTTTAAATATGGTTTAACATTTCGTATTCCTAGATTCATGAATCTGGTGACTTCCCCACACTAGATTCTGCAAAAACCAAACAAAACCCTCACTGCTCCCCAACCAAACTAAAAACCTCAACAAAACCCCCTACAACAGATAAATAAGATTGATAGTTCTGCATACTGTAACTTAGCACAGTACTGTTCTTTCTTATGACTATTGTTTTACAGTTGTGATTTAATTACTGAAAAAGTCTTAAAAAACAATGCTTTTAGAGGAGCAACTCTTTTATACTTTTTATATACAGAACATTAGGCTTCATATTTTTCTTCCCTTAAAACAGCTCAATGATTTGCATTGCAAAACTGCTATGATGGGCAGCATATTTCAAGGTCATTATGTTTGGTTTGCTATGCAGTCACTCATCTTACAGCCATGAAGAGGTCAGCTGTCAATGATTACTTGGAGGATTATGTCTTTCTGTAAAATTTCAGGGGTTTGTGTTCATATGTATCCCCGCACAATTTTTCCTTTTAGTTCCCTCCTATAATGCTTGATGCAGCACAAGAGAGTAATTTATAATTCAGCATCCCTATCTTATTCTCTCCTATCTGGAACAACTTGAAATCCCAAGTCACAAGGTGTGATGGTGAGTCACAAGGACTAAACATGCCTGCTCGTGGTAACTGGTGCCAGAACTGCTGCTTGCTCCACACGGGGCGGGCACTGGGGGAGGCCTTTCCACAGGGCAGCTGGAGTCACTGAACGAAGGAGACAGCGGGACAGCGGGGTGAGGGTTGTGGTGGTGATGGTGGTGATGCTGGAAGTGGTGGCCGTGCTGCTGAAAGCAGCTTGTGTGAGGGTGCCCCAATGCATGATGAGTCTGTGAAGGTCCTCCACAAGGAGAATGCTGGGGGCAGCACGATGGTAGCCTTGGCATAGCCGTAGGGCCAGTTTCCAGTGTCGAATTAGATGCAGCTCTTCTTACTTCATCTTGAAGACATAGTTAATATTGAAGTGAAAAAAATTAGTAAAGCTGATCACTGTAAAGCAGTGTCTTAAATAGAAACAAAACAGCCTGTACCTCACAATTAAATATTTAACCAACTGAAAACCAGATCAGGACTACAACAAAAACTAGATACAAAAAGTAAGCTCAGCTATACCCACCAAATGAAGCAAAACTGAATGGTTCAGGTGGAAATACTCATGACAACCACTGGAGGACATGAACTGACACTCGCCTTATTCCACAAATATAAGGCACATCAGCAGGGAAAGGAGGAAAAAGTGTTCCTGTGGTTAGTGGGCAGAGACCTCAAATTCCTGTACAGCTCTGGTCCACTTAGGTTAATTGTCCCTCACCCCACTTGCAGACAGGGCAGCTGTTTCAGTGATGTCATGAGTGCTCCCTGTATATACAGCTCTGTGCAGGTCTGTATAAATGTGCCCCCAGGGGGTTATCCGCAGCAGGTGATATACTCAAGGAATCCAGATACATTCTTCACTACCTTACAACACACATTGAAATAACACCTCTGCAACACACTGCAATGAGACTTAATTCCCAGTGAACTACATTCCACCTCCTCAAAAAGCAAGGATGTGGTTCGTTCTGTATAACCAAGTCATTCCAACAGGCACATGCAGAAAGCTCCAGCAAATTTCCTGTATCTTTATGGAGAAATCAGTGGTCTTCTTCAGATTCCTGTCTTCTCAGCTTTCTACTGTTAGGTTCGGTACTAAACCTTCACATGGCATTTAATTTAGAGAATGCTGATTAACTTCCTGTACCTCCTTTGTACTCAGAGGCAATGCAACAGCTCAAAGCCCTTATTCTGTACCTCCAGTTGAAGTGCCAGCAGTGCTGCCACTGGGGAGACTGGGAGTGGTCTCTGGAGCTGCAGAGGGCTGGCTGCTGGAGACGTTTGGAGCTGCATCAGAGGCCTGCTCTGAGGTAGTCGTACTGGAGCTGGTAGTGGCAGCAGAACTCACGACCTGCGGCTCCACTCGAGCTGATGTGGTTGGCACAACTGTCGGCTCTAGTGAAATAAAAAAGCTTTCATGTTCTTTAAGCTTGAAATGCTGCTGAGGCTTTTTTGTTCTTGTTCCTGCTCTGGATCTATTTTACAAGGCATACTCAATTCTGGCCTGGCCAGAAGCTAAGAAAGTCAGAACACAAAAACCTGACAGGCTTGTGTGTGGAAAGAAAATTAAAATTATCTCCTTTTTCTCTCTCATGTTTTTTTTAACCAACTTAAGTTTCAATAATTAACATAAAATCAATTCTCAACCAAATTTGACATTTAAGTTTTATTTACTGGATTAAAAAACCCTACTATAAAGGAGATCAAAATACTTTAGTATTTACGATAAAAACACTTGCTGATATCCTCCATGAATCCACAGGCAAACTACTCTACGATTAAGTATTATCCTTACAACTTTTTATTGCCTACAAACAACAGAAAAACTTTCAGATCACGCACCAGGAACAGCATAACATCTAAACTAGCAGTTCTACTTTACAAACTTCCATCATTCCAGATGCACAGTACTAAGGGCTTTAGCAAGATAAGCTTGGTTTCTAGTCTCAATACATGCTAGAAGCAAATTATCAATATTTGAGACTTCTCTTAAAGGTACATACCTGTTCATGTTACATATTGCAAAGCTAACAGTGAGCAATATATCCTGGAAATCCAAAACACTTGATGAATCTTGTCCTTTACTAGATAATTGTAAACAAGTTAAAATTTAAAACGACACTTGGTGGCATAATTAGAATTTAGCTTTGAAAAAGACTTTGACTGTAAGTTTGAAATTTCTCTTAAGTAATGGAAGGCAATGACATGACTAAGAATATAAGATACCATAAAAGGGAAGATTATCAGAAACAGCTCAGGTTTTTCCAGCAAAATACCGTCTGCATGGGTATCAGGGAGGAAACAAAAGCATCAAAAAACCTCAAATACATCCTTTACACAAAGTCTCAAAATAAAATATGAGTGGTTTTCAAGATTTCTCTCTATATCTAGTAGGAGTATCAGCAACTCAGTGAGCAAAGGAATAAATATATCTTCTCTCTTGCAAGTCTTCCAACTCATCACATTAAAAAAACATGACTTGATATCTACATTTAAATTCCTCTTATCTTTAACGTGGCCTTCCAATATACTAATTTTATTTATTTTAAGGACAACATTTTGGGTGAAATATATTAATGTTTAAATTCAGAAAACAAGAGCAACTTTAGAGTACATGTAGAGCTTACAATGAGGAGTGATCAGCCAGTGCTCAGGTCAGTGGCCACCCTGAGCTCCCTCAGGCTCAGGTTCCCCACCTGCCTGAGACTTTCACCACCAGCCCTACAGACACTTATGATTCTTCCCTGCCTAAACCAGTGAAAAACAAGGGCCTTGGTCCATGGTGAACTTCCAGCTAAGAGAAATTGAATTTCTTAACACACTGCCCAGACATGAACCCAGGAAGATGAAAGGAGATAGGATCCTTACCCTCAGGGAAGCAGCCAGCCAAGTTTTGAGACCAGTATCTTTGATAAAACAAGCAAAGTTGGGATAAACAGCACAGCTGCCTTTTACAGTGTTAATTCAGAAGTCTGATCATTTCACACTAATTCATGTGTGAAATTTGATGCCTAAACCCAAAAATAGTACTCCTTAAATCCTGAAAGATTCATCTTAGGCATTTCCTCTATAAGGTAGGAAAAAATAGCTAGTCTTTAACACACACATTACTGCACACACATTACTGAAGTGTATTTTAAAAATAACTCTGTTTCTGAATACAAGACTAAATTCTATAACATGGATTTTAAGAGTAAATTAAAGCAATAGAAATCTATACTGCACCCCTTCAACAATAGAGCTGTCGGGATATTTCACAGTAAATCCATAAAAAAATAATCTGTGCATGAACTCATCCTTTACCTTAAATGCCATTAACAAACCAAAACTATTCTCAAGCCTTTCTGACTCTCCATCCCACCCCAAAAACCACGACAACTTACAAGAATTAGATACTGCAAGAATTAGATATTGCAAGATACTAAGCTTGCAATGCAACTCAGGGACAGAACCACAACAGGACAAAACTTCTGTTCACATTACAAATAACATGCACCCAAGGAATCCCCAAAACCACCACCATCTGCAAATATAAGTGTGCATAAACGTACATGAGCTTCAGTTTTTCCTTCTCCCAATTTTTTGACAATTGGTAAGTTGCTCTTACAATTTTCAGCAGGAATAGACTTATTAAGTGTCAGCAGGTTTTAATGTTAGGAGCCAATGAAAGGTTACAGCTTCAGAAACCTAACACACTTCACTAGTTTAGGGTTGGGCTTTCTTTCTTTTTCTAAAAAGTTATTTTTACTTCAAGGCCTGAAAGAACAGTCACTATTCCAAAGCATAGGCAATGATAGACTTTCCTTTTATAGTGCTGTATTGAAGTAAGTGCATATTTTTCAAGAAGTAGTTCCAACCTGTTCTGTAATTTCTGCCTGGTGAGTCAGCCCTCAGATACACACCCAAGGCAGCTTTGGAAGAAAAACTGTATCTTTAGATCTCAAAGACCCACTGAAAATGGCTAAACTTTAAATTTTGAAAGGAAGGGCACAAGAAGATTTTCTGACAGGCTTGGAAATCCGATCTCCTCATCCAAGAGGATTAACTCCAGCACCCTTACACTGCCCACCCTGCTCCCACAGAGATTTCTCTGCCAATTGCACTCACCATCCTCATCCACGGTGAGGTCCACGACCTCGGCGGCGTTCTGCCGGAGGGGCTGGATGACGGTGGAGACGCGGCTGCGGGATCGCTGCTCCGCCGGCCGCGCGCCGTGCGCCCCCGAGCTCTGTCCCCAGTGCGACCTCGAGTGTCCCAGCGCAGAACGAGACCTTCAGGAGGGCCAACACCTTAGATACTGCCCTACATTCTGCATCATTCATTTCTTCTCCTCCTGTTTGAGGAGCTACTTGGAGTTTTTTTATTATTAGGAAAGCATTTTGTGACATTGAGATACGCCGTGACTCCACTTGCACCAAACACACAAACACTATTGCAGCCTTTACCAGAGAACATAACAGCAAATGGAGAGCTAAACTCTCCAGCATGGACAGTTTAAAGGTCTTGAAACCATGTCCCATGCAAATGCAGCTATCTTAAAAAAAAAATAAAATCACTGTAAAACCCTACAACCATGGCCAGGCAGCAATTATAGCTGAAGTTGTTTTAGTTTTGTAAATAGTAATTGAGGAATCTCCAAATCCTATACTACTCCTGTGCAGTCTAAAATGGCAGGTCTATAAATGATGACGGAACTATGGAGACAAAAATTTGTAAACATTAAGTACTTTTGCATGTAAACTTGTGACAGAGTACTTTCAGAGGATAATTTTTATACTTCAAATTTCCAGAATATCTTGACTATACGAAATCTCTGAACCTTTCCCTCTAATATTACTTTGCTCCCTCTCTTTGGAGAACAAACACAGCTTTTTGTGACACTTAAACTAAAAAGCAATGTGGCTTGAGGAGAGGAGATCCTAAGCCTGTAATCATACCTAAGGAAAGGGATGGGTTTATCTATATATTGTAACACATAGTACCCATTCTGTCCAGTTCAGCCATCCAAACCCTAACACTCAAGACAATGATCTCTGGAGTGTGCATCCTCTTTGGAGCATACAGTCTTTAATTAAGGGAACAATGTTTTTACAGTATTGTATTTACCATTTCACTCTCAAAAACTTTGACTCTCCAGTATTTACATAAATCAAGTGGCTCTCATTTTCCAATTTGGAAAAACAATGTACTCAGACTTCAGAAATTCAGAAGAGGAAAATGTGAAGAAAAGGGAATGACTTCACTAAAAACAAACAAAACCCATTGCACAAATCACCATGGAGCTACTGTTGTTTTGGCTGTAGCACTGCAGAAGGTGAGGGAAGAAAGAATAAACTTTTTCAAATCTTAAGGTTATTACAGAAAACACATCTTACTGGTGCTAGGAAAATATGAAGCTGCTTATTTTTTAAAAGCATCTGGCTTTAGGTAGGTTTAAATCTGAAGTTTTCTTCAAGGAAGTCCACTTGAATAGATTCTGTAAAATCTGAAAACATGGAACAAAACTTCCAAAGATTCTTGGAAGAACAGGAAAGCATATACAGCAGCAGCTTCAAAACAGTAGGCTGCTTTCCTGAGAAATGCTCAGCTAATCCCTAGATAGTCAACTCAGCCTACACGTGCTCTCTCTAGGATCTCACTGTGCAGCTTTGCTTCCCCCAAATTCTGCACATCAATCACACTAATACAGCCACCTCAACAGCTCCAGATTCTCAAGCACCTCAACCGTTCAATTCTCAAGCTTTGGCAAAGCTGTGCTCCAAGTTTTTTGTCCTTATTTTGTTTGGGGGTTTAGGATTGAGGGGTTTTGTTATTGATTGGGTTTTGCTTGGTTTTTTTTTTTTTTAATCAAAAATGCATACTGTGCATTCTGGTTAGAATTCCAGAGACATTACCTCATGGGCTTTTAATGGCACAAAACATTGTGAGAAACCCAAAGACAAGCAAAACTTTATTAAATAAAAGAGATGCAAATATCACCTGTAGTTTTCACCAACTGTGACAATCTCCACTTCACTGTCTGTTGAGGTAACATTTATTTCTTCGTTAGCAGTGACTTGGGGAGTGGAGGATGCTTCAATCACCACAACATCTTCATCAATGCTTCCTGATGGGGAAAAAGGAAGAAGAAAGTTTCTATACTTCATTTATACTTCATTCAGCAACTGTCATTATAAGAGACTATTTCTCACAGATTTAAAATATATGTAGGCAGAGAATTCCACAGTGTATGTCAAAACCTTAGGTGCAACTATCAAATACATGACCTAATTATTAAAAGGAGCAATTCTGCTGTAAACACTGAAGCAAAACGAAGGAAGGAGACAGAAGACAGTGTGGGGTAGGTATGCAAGCTTGTATTACAAGCACTGAAAGCAATTACAGTGAATTTTATTATCTGTAACACCAACAAAATTCAGTCATTTAATATAAAAACAGAACAAACCTGCAAGCCAGCAAAGCAGTCACGCTTTGTTATCACAAATAACGTTTTTTAAAATGTTTTTACAGGTATCAGTCTCAAGGCTAAATACTGACAACAGAAGAATGATCCACCAACCAGTTTATACTTGTAACAAAATCCCTTGGTGTCTATAAACACCTTTGTATCTGGACTTTTTGTGGCATTCACAACCTGTACTAGACAGAGGAAGATAAAATTAAACTAAGAATGATAAAAAACAACAACCAAAACCCCACAAAAGAGAGACAAGTTTTCTTAGGAAACAACTTCCACTTCAGGAAGAATGGTTACAGCCCGAGCCTAACAAGCAGACACATGAAATACTTCTCTAGAGCTGCAACACTGGCAGTGACGAGTCTGAGCTATCTACAAGACTTAAACTGAGCTATGGATTATTCACTGAGCACAAAAGAACTTCCTAAAAAAAAAAGAGCTGTACAGCTTAGAAATCGCAAACTGTCATTTTGGGTTTTGCAAATTGCTTCAAGGAAGTGCTTGAAGAATTTGGTCTCATTCAAGTCAATACTTCTATCCTGTATGGATTGGATGCTTAGCCAATTACATGTTGGGAAAGATTATTCATTTTTATTTTTAACAGTTTTTCTGCTTTGAAGAAAAACCCAACTGCATTACCATTATCCACTAGCCTTTGTTTCTGACCATAATTATCCCAGAAAGATTGCTGGCTGAAGATGTAAAGAGTAATGCTTCCAAATACTAACAAAATTCTAGCAATTGAAGTAGCGTGGAACAAAATTAATTCTCACTCTTGAATGAAAATTTTGGGGAAAACTGAAAATACTGTAAAGTCTAAAAAAAACAAAATGACATTCCAAAACTGAAAATACCGAAAGACCAATTACTGGGAGTGAAAGGCAGCAGCTAAAGCCATCAGCACATTCAGAAGAATGTAAACACTGTGACTATCACGGGCAAACAAGCAACAGCTGCCTTACACTGAACTACCTCAGCTGCTGTCAGACAAAACTACCCCGCCAGGCAGCTGGGGAAAGGACACTGAGAAAAACCCACAGCTTCTCCTTCCATCTTCCAAACCTGCACTTCTCTGAAATATATTGAGAGCACTCCTCAGAGCCCACACACCCTCAGGCTCAATATTTATTGAAATTTATGACAGGTGCAAAAGTAAAAAGATTTAGGCTTCAATATGATTTGTTACTTCAGAAAACAAACAAGTTCTCCTTAAGGACAGACTCATCTGTCATGTAAATCTATACTGAAATTCACCCAGTGTGCACTCTACTGATATTCTGATGCAAGTTTAGCACATGAAAACCAAAGGGAATTCCTAACTGAATATCTACACAATTCAAATACCTTTCTCAATGTTTGAAAGCTCATTTTATTCAATCCTTTTTTTTTCAGCACACCTTTAGCTGAGAGGTGACTGTAGCAACCACACAAATCTGACTGCAGAAAACATCAGGACTGGTACTGAATGAACAGGTTTTATGGCTTCCAAAATAACACAGAAAATCTTTAGGAAAACAGTCAAAGTTGCTCCAAGTAGGATATAGCATAGACATAGTTCAGACATATGCAATTTCCTACTGTTCATGCTTCTAAAAACATCTTCCTAAGTCAAAAGCACAAACTGATGAAGTTTTAGTGCCATGAAGTACTTTCCTGTACAAGGAACCAATACTTTCTTCAAAATTAAGCAGGAAAACAGCTCCTCTAAACCATGTAAATATTTGTTTTATACAGTCCTGCATGATAAGGTATAATTCACTTTTTTCTTTTAGCACATCCCAGTCACTGGCCAGTCATCTTCTGTCTGTAAAGAACTTCAAGCAAAATTTAAAGCATGAATACCTTACTCATCAATGCATCACCTAAATGACTGAAGCAGTAAGAAGCCAGCTAAATCTGGATAATTACAGAGTTCACTATACTATTCCTGCAGTTCCTGGGGGTTATCTTGCTTCAAGCAGAAAAGTCACTGGACAGCAAAACAGTTACGCATGTGTAAGAGATGTATTTCGTACTACTTTTAGAATAACACCTATGGCTACAAAACAAACAGAAAATCATCCTCCTGCAGGCACACATTATTTCTCTGTCATCTTCTGAATCACAGAACACAGCAAGCAAATTATACTCTAGCTCTTTGTGAGTAAATTAACCTTTGGGCCACCACTGCAAGACTCAGTCTGCATTTCAAGTGAGCTACTTAAAAATAAAACTTCTCTTGAAAACCACAGCAAGGATTTTATTAGTTTCCACAGAATTTGGGGTGCTTTTTTCCCTTCTCACATCTACAAATAATATTTCACAGTGCACACAAGGCACCAAATTTCAGTTTGCAAGTTTTTCATTTCCCATTCAGACCTTTCAATAGCCATTAGTAATTAAGTTTTGTGTGTGACTATTAATCAGAAATAATCAGTAACTTCTTCACATAAGTATTTTCCCCTCTTTTAAAAGCCTTTTTCATGATGGAAACCTAGTGCTCAGCTGGGCTACGGGAAGGGATAAACTGCACATGCTTGAATCCAAATCTGAACATATGTAAAACTGTAATCCTCCCTTTAAAATAAAAACACGCTCTCGTCCAGACCTTACCTCACAAAGACAGTAAATCTGTCATAATAAAGTGCTTTATTAAACAGAATATAACTTTTATAATAAAATAAATTTAATATTGGACTCTGAAGTCCAATACTTAGATCAGTAAATGACATATTTTCCCCTAGAAAGTTGTAATTTTACTTCACAACAGAAATTGCTATGTGCCACTGATAGACCAACTTGCTGGGAAGCAAGCTTTAGAATTAAATACTTTAATAATCCAGAAGTTGTAGGCAAGAGACTAAGCTTTGCACAGTATAACATGTATAATATATATAATGATACTACTATTTAACTCTAAAAGACCATGGCATAACTCCAAGATCAATCATCATCCCCCTAAGTACCCCACCAAAGGCATAAATAACACTGCTGCAATACCCAAATTTATGTTTGGCTGACTGCTGTCATTCTCAGAGGGTATTTTCACATCTATTTTGCAATTAACATGGAGTTTAACCAGTCTGAATATTACATGTAAGATAATAAAAGAATTGTACAATACACAATTTCAAATGAGACAGTCTGATCACGTCTTAAGTGAAACCAGAAGAGATTTAAAATCAGCAGTCAAGTTCCAGTGACAGAGATGACTTATTCTGAGTTCCAAGCTTTCACTGGATCAGACCAAGAGCCCACTCAGGCACACGTTCTCTCTGCCAGCTGCAGCAGGCAAAAAACTATGCAGTCACAGCAGAAAATTCAGGCTACAAACTTGAACTAAAAGCTCTCACACCAATCAGCATCCACAACAATGTCACAGATATCAGAGCACACTTTCTTGTCCAGTCATTCATTGCTCATGGACAGCTGTCAATAAGTGTGCTGAATTCCTTTTTGAACGTGGGACTATGTGCCTCTACAGCCACTTATGCTCATGAATTAAAGATAATGACTTGGATAGTAATTCAGCTTGAAATGAATAAAATGACATCCTGCTAGTATTAATGAGTACCGTCTCCTTGCCCTCTCAAATGTCTTGAACTAGGTGTGGCTGGCAGCCCTGCCCTGAGCCCCCTAACCCTGTTAGCATAACACCACTGCATGAGGAGCATCCTGCCACAGAGCTGCTCACATATTTGTTGGGTTTTGCTCTCGTTCTCAGGCTCTGAAGGTCCTGTGAACCAAGCAAACAGACCAAACACGTTTGTGCTTTCCCTCCCTAGATGTCTCAAGATTGCTGGGCGCCAGGACAATCACTCCCTTCCCCTGGTGGCCTTGAAGGTCCCAGGCAGGAGGCCAAGCGGGTGCTGTTGATGGCCCTGCCACAGTGCAGGGCAGCCTGAGAGCACCCAGAGCGCCGGCCAGGAAATCCAGCAGCTACAAGCCCCGAGTGGGAACCTGGACCAGACATGCAACACCCTCCCCTCACTGGTGACAAGGGACAGCTCTGTCATCATCTGCTTCCTCTGAGGATTGAGTGAGTGACTCATGTTCTTTTATATGGTTTTTGAGTCCAGATTATGAGTGTTATATTGATAAAGCAAACCACATGTTAAGACTTGACCTGATCTGCAGAGGGTCCAGGTGATTAGAAATTTTAACTTAGTGGTAGTATAAATTTTGTACTATGCTACTTACAGATTGTATTACATTGACTCTACCTATAGAAATCCAGCGCCATTCTACTCAAAATCCTGCTAAGAAAAGAAAGACTTAATTGTATCTAGGATTTAGTGCTGTCAACATTCTGGCAAGAACCTGCCTGTTCCCTTAGGGTTGTGTGACGACAGTTTTTCTGTACCTGAGACTTACTTGGAAAATACTTTCCAATAGCTGTGCATGATGGGAAGATTTTTCCAAAGCACACAAACTGCTTAGGAGTCTGCACCCTGGTGGAAAAGACAGTCAACAACAGTTTAGGGGATTCTGTCCAACTATGAGCCATGCTGATTCAAACTTGTGCCAACTGTTCTTAGCCTTGCACTAAAATCAGTCCTATGGGCAATGCCACAACAAGCCAATTCTACAAATAGCATCTTTTCAGCACAGAAAGCTGCAGCAGGGCTGCAGTGAATTCCACACTAACTTCTTTTACTGTAGCTATTTAAAGCCCCAATTGACAGCAGATGGAGAGAGCAACACTGATTAATGTCCACTG
>VXBB01005457.1:192288-209261 GCA_013399915.1 Illadopsis cleaveri | reverse complement strand
AGATTTAAAATCAGCAGTCAAGTTCCAGTGACAGAGATGACTTATTCTGAGTTCCAAGCTTTCACTGGATCAGACCAAGAGCCCACTCAGGCACACGTTCTCTCTGCCAGCTGCAGCAGGCAAAAAACTATGCAGTCACAGCAGAAAATTCAGGCTACAAACTTGAACTAAAAGCTCTCACACCAATCAGCATCCACAACAATGTCACAGATATCAGAGCACACTTTCTTGTCCAGTCATTCATTGCTCATGGACAGCTGTCAATAAGTGTGCTGAATTCCTTTTTGAACGTGGGACTGTGTGCCTCTACAGCCACTTATGCTCATGAATTAAAGATAATGACTTGGATAGTAATTCAGCTTGAAATGAATAAAATGACATCCTGCTAGTATTAATGAGTACCGTCTCCTTGCCCTCTCAAATGTCTTGAACTAGGTGTGGCTGGCAGCCCTGCCCTGAGCCCCCTAACCCTGTTAGCATAACACCACTGCATGAGGAGCATCCTGCCACAGAGCTGCTCACGTATTTGCTGGTTTTTGCTCTCGTTCTCAGGCTCTGAAGGTCCTGTGAACCAAGCAAACAGACCAAACACGTTTGTGCTTTCCCTCCCTAGATGTCTCAAGATTGCTGGGCGCCAGGACAATCACTCCCTTCCCCTGGTGGCCTTGAAGGTCCCAGGCAGGAGGCCAAGCAGGTGCTGTTGATGGCCCTGCCACAGTGCAGGGCAGCCTGAGAGCACCCAGAGCGCCGGCCAGGAAATCCAGCAGCTACAAGCCCCGAGTGGGAACCTGGACCAGACATGCAACACCCTCCCCTCACTGGTGACAAGGGACAGCTCTGTCATCATCTGCTTCCTCTGAGGATTGAGTGAGTGACTCATGTTCTTTTATATGGTTTTTGAGTCCAGATTATGAGTGTTATATTGATAAAGCAAACCACATGTTAAGACTTGACCTGATCTGCAGAGGGTCCAGGTGATTAGAAATTTTAACTTAGTGGTAGTATAAATTTTGTACTATGCTACTTACAGATTGTATTACATTGACTCTACCTATAGAAATCCAGCGCCATTCTACTCAAAATCCTGCTAAGAAAAGAAAGACTTAATTGTATCTAGGATTTAGTGCTGTCAACATTCTGGCAAGAACCTGCCTGTTCCCTTAGGGTTGTGTGACGACAGTTTTTCTGTACCTGAGACTTACTTGGAAAATACTTTCCAATAGCTGTGCATGATGGGAAGATTTTTCCAAAGCACACAAACTGCTTAGGAGTCTGCACCCTGGTGGAAAAGACAGTCAACAACAGTTTAGGGGATTCTGTCCAACTATGAGCCATGCTGATTCAAACTTGTGCCAACTGTTCTTAGCTCTGAGGATAAATCAGTCCTATGGGCAATGCCACAACAAGCCAATTCTACAAATAGCATCTTTTCAGCACAGAAAGCTGCAGCAGGGCTGCAGTGAATTCCACACTAACTTCTTTTACTGTAGCTATTTAAAGCCCCAATTGACAGCAGATGGAGAGAGCAACACTGATTAATGTCCACTGCTCACAAAGCCAGGTGCTTCTTTCCTCACCACTTCCCAGCCCTTCTCCGGTAAGCAGCATGGTAAACAGGATACTTATACACTTCCTTATCCACTGATGCTTTTGGGATAAAAGGTTGGAATGATGAGCTGCATCAGTCGGTGTGAGAAAAGGACTGCATGCTGCAGCCTGTAGGAAGGATTAAGTCACTGAAAAATAATCAACTCTAACAACAGGCAGCTCATTTCCACTTAATACCTGTTTATCTTAAACCTGTTAAAATAATCTGAACATGAGGCAGTATATGCTTAACATTTTCACCAGCTCCTGGCTTGTAGAATATTGAATGTCTATATTCAATGTCTTTTTGGGAGACAGACAACAAATGTTAGAGAATCAAGATGACAGTAGTGAATAAATACTGCCTTATTCTAAGCAGTTTCAAACAAAATTTGGAGCAGCTTCTCATCAGCATTACATTCTAAAAAAAGAAAAACTCGTTTAGCATTAGTTGTTCAAAAATATAAAATAACATGTCATACCCTGAAGGAATCATAAGTTATTAGGTGAACAACTTATGACAATGCAAAACTCTACACAGCTTGGTTTTTTCTAGCAACACTTTGCCATTTCCCAGAGTTCTGCTTTATTGCCAAATCAGAGTATGTAAGGTTAAAAATTTGTTCCAATTTAAACTTTTGCTAGATTTCCCTCCACAGAGTGCCTCCAAAGGGCAGCCCCAATCCTTTGGATCCAAGATGAAAACCAAATACCTGCAGAAGGAGAACTTTTGTGTCACAACATAAACAGCAAAAGCTGAATTTTGCCACTTTCCATAGGCAAAGGTGGAGGAGGATTACTTCTGTTGGTGTGTACACAGAGTTAGAGAAAGGCTTCTCCACTACCTAAACAAAACACCAAATCAAAAATCATGTTTCCCAGCAAAAATGCTGCTGTGTGCTGTCATTTCAACTGCAAGCCCAGTATTGCAATTGAACACAACTGATCAACACAGAAATTGGAATATCCACCCCTGTAATCACCTGCACTTCAGCTGTAAGGATCATTAAACTGCACACAGCTGGTTTTACACTGGCCTTATGTCCCCACCTCCTGCCTCCCCTGAAGGAGCTCCAGCTGCCCATCCCAGCTGCAATGAGAACAATGCCTTCTATGGCACACAGCTGGTACAACAATTTCATCTAGTCCCAGGTGTCAGGATGTACTGTTCACACTCTCACACTCCAAAAGCACGAAGTTTCACCAGAAGAATACCTAAAGCCCTAACAGAACAGGAGGAAAACCACCATATAATACTACTTGGTTTTTAGGTAAAGGTTTTGTTAAACAAACAACACCCCTTCACATCTCCATTCATATGATTTTTCCCAAGTTAGCCAAGTTAATTTTATTAATTATAAGAACTTACTAAATACTCCTTCAGTTAAAAAGGTCTGTTACTTTAATTTCTTGGAATAATCAGAAAGAAATGGTTTTCAGAATGGTTGAAACAAACTCAACTTACTAGTTCTTTAAATGCACTGTATCTTTAGTTAAACATCAACATTCAAAGTGAAGAAGTATTTTCTACAACATCCTTAAAACAAATTGCTATTTGGTAGGCTACAAGACTAATCACATCACTTTGAAGCCTGCTTTTTAAAAATCAGTTATTTCCACAACTTTTCCAATTATTACTCTCCTTTCCTAAGTCTGTCCTCTAGCACTTTTACATATATGTCCCAGGCCTCATATTCTTAGCAGAAGTTATCTGTCCTTCAGCACACTGTAAATTCAGCAGATATGTGTCAATGTAGAGCAAAGAAATCTTCCCTAACATTAACAAGCTCGTGTAGCACTACTATCAATACAAGCCTTTCCTCATATAGAAACCCCATCACGCTTGCTCACTGTACAGAGAAGTTGCAGAGCTGTTTTTCCAGCTGGCCCCATTTCTGTCCTAATTAACTCAATAACCAGAAATGCCTTATATAACAGCACAAAGCTGCAAAAAATGTTAATCACATTTTTATCTTGCTAAAAATAGGGCACTTTCACAGAGCATGTCTGCTCAACTTCCCATTATGTTTGCAATGTAAACAAAATGCTCAAAAAAAACTTTCCATCAATATATATTTCCACTGGAAAAACCCTCACAGTATTCACACACAGTAAGCCAGAATTGCTTTTCAGCTCCCTGCAAGTGTTGATCCTGGAGTACACACAGGACAGGACACAAGAAAGCAGACCTTCCTCCAGTTACAATTTATGACAGTATTCTAATCTGCAATTAACTGCTGCAAAACTAATAGATTTTTTCATTCATGACATGAAAATGAGCACTTTCATTAATTAATTGTGCTTTTCAAGCAGTATAAAAATTAAGCCACTGGGCTTTTCCACATCTGTGTGGGGAGAGCTGTTATTGCTCCTACATCATTTTAGTTACATAAAACTCCACCCTCTCTGAAAATTGTAAGAAACCATCAACTTAGAAACAAATGTATTAACACAGTTTCTCAAATTGGCTTTTGATATAAATGTATGCATATCCCCACACATTTATTATTTGCAAATCATATTCTTCAATATGGTTACACATGCATGTCAAATGTAACTTTTTTAGGCCTAATTAATTTCTATTCCCACAAATATGCATCAAGATAATTAAGGCTGTGCAATAATTCTTTGGTTTCAGAGTTGTATATGCCCAGCCCTAGCACTGCATAAGTAAATAAGACTTTTGCATTACAGATTTTACTTCTTGCATTTAAACATCACAGAAATTATTTCATACTGCAATGAATAACAAGCAATAATCTAGACTTTGGTACTCTGGTTCTGTTCAAGCATAAACCCTGCCCTAACATGAGCATTCACACTTGTTTTTTTTTAACCTGTCCTTTATTTTGTATTTTCAGCCACATTTTCTTAGAGGAATTATCAGCACAGCCTGAGATATGGTTTCACTTATTAAAACATATTTGTCACTAGATAAAACACATGGTTGCACAGATTAACACCATGCTGTGTTCTATCTACTTCCCCATGCTCTCTAAAAAGCCGAACTAAAACAGAATGCACAACTACTTTCACTTGGCAAATTTAACATGAAAGGAATCTGCCAATTAACAAAAAAACCACAACAAACCAGGAAAAACCACCCCAAATAAACCAAACCAAACAAAAACATCCCCCAAAAAGTCTTCCTCCAAGCACTCAGGAATTCTGATACTGTGACAAGGCATATTAGAAAAAAACCTGTGTAAACCAACTGCCTTGCATTGAGTTTATCTGGGTAAAACATTTGGTATATATACAATACTTTTATTATCTCAGTGCTAAAGCTACCTTCAACTGACTTGTATTTCAGCTCTTATAACAATGGACTTTTCTCCAAATGTTTTTCTAAGTTATCAAGTGCAGTCAAATACAAGCAGATATTTCCACATTCTGAAAATAGAATTATTACCACAATCAGTTCAAAGCTAAAATTTTTAACACAATTCAACGTCTAAAAAGATAAAACCGGATCAACTCAGCAGCATGTGACTAATCAGACTGAGCAACCTTCCACTGTGTTCTTTAGAAACCACTAACTTTTACATTCAAGATTTCAGATTTGCTATAATTCTACTGTAAGATCTGAATGTACTTCTCCCATCCAAAAAATTATGCTGCAATGTTCACAGAACTTGCAGTAGGTCTATCTGTACTATTAAGTTCAACAAAAACTGCTCCCAAGAACTTATAAAAAAGCCTATCGTACACGATGAAAGATAACTACTACAAAATACCTCAGGAATTTAGTTTTACCTGAAGGAACAGCTGTGCTGTTCTGGTGGTTTTCACCAGGTGACACAAACAAGTCCTCCTCCCCTTCAGTAGATGAACTGGAGGAAGATTCAGTACTGAGATCATTCTCACTGGAGCTGCTGGAGCTGGGGAGTAAAGCGTACTTCCTTCGCGCCAACACCTCCCGCTTTTTCCTCTGCATTAAAATTCGCTCTTTTTGGTTCTGTGTCCGCTGGGATGAACTTGTTTTCACAACTCTCTTCCTATATGGCAGCCTTCTTAAAGAATTGTTGTGAAAACAGGGTCTTTTCATCAATAACCCGGGTACAGAGTCTGCCTCAGTCCGAGGCCACTTCTGTGACCTTGCACTGTGAGTTCTACTTGGAGTATTCAGCACTGCCTGAGGGTGTCTCACAGGACCATCTTTTTCTTCATCAGATGTTACTGTGTCAGAGTCTCCAAAATGCAAGCTCGATGAAGGTGAAGAGATACAGTCACTGAAAGAAGAATCATTGTCTTCACTCTGTGTTTCTAGATGCTGTCTCAATCCCAAGATTCCTTTATTTTCTTTATCAGGACAGTTTTGAGTGTATGAAGGACCAGCCTGCTGGCTCTTGCGTTTTTTTCGCACCACAATACCTTTCTCTTGGTCTGTATGGTTGCCATTCATGTCCTTTTGCTTTTGAGAATCACCACACAAGTGAGAGAACTCATTCCCTACTTTACTGGCAATCATCTCAACTTCTGCAGTGAAGCTTTTGGCTGCCCCAAGAGGCTCAGGGTTCAAGAGGATCCCCTTCAGACTCTCCTGTCTCTTTGGTGCATCAGAAGGAACTTCACTCTTCATATCCGCTTTTAGAGTATAAACTATATTACATTCAGGAGTCCATTTAGACATGGAAAGATTTAAGAAAGGCCTAGAAAATAAAACAGATAAGCATCAAGAAAAGAAGCATTAGATGTTTCAAAAGCAAAGCTAAAAGAAGAGAAAACCCATTTACTGCTAGGACTAATCCCCCAGTAGGAATGACAAAACAACAGTAACCAAAATAAAACTGTTTCAAAATATTAAAAATATTCCTTGACAGTGTAATTTTTCGTTAAGACAGAATTCTTATAATCTGCATTGAAGGGAAGTTCTTATGGTCAGTGAAAACATTATCATTTTCACAGAGCAAAGACTGGTCCATGTCACCTGCAAAACCAATGATGTTTGCTTTACTGATACCTAAGCATGCCAGTTACAGGCTACTGCTTATAGAAGCTGCCTGAATTTTGGCTGAATATCTCCCACAGCTATGAACTAAAACACATGCTTATTAAATAAGGCCTGCATCTTCCCCTGCAAGAACACATGGACAGTAAATACTTCAACACAATACACGGGGTTGTGTGGTGTCAGTTGAGCTATAAAAGTCAGTTACTCAGAATTCATCGTTCTTTTCTGACATGAAAACGAATGAAACACGAGAGATTTTGAATCGTTATTATTTTCAGACAAAGTAATAAAAATCCATTTATTACCTTCAGTATCTTTTAGAAACCCCCACACATTAGCAGTACAGTGTACAAAGCTATTTTCAGTCCATGTACTTTTGACTCTTACCCTATGACAGAAACTCAGTATATCATATCATACGCAGTCACTGTTGGGCAGGTTCCCCTCCCTGCCAAAATAAAAAGCTGCCAATGTATAACATTAGCCTCAAAAAAATACTTTTGTACTGGAAGACACAGACAACAGTAACCTCAATAATAGATCCACGTTCAATCTGCTTCATCTGACATCTCTGCCTTTGGTTTAAATTCCCAAAAAGGAATGATGAAACAATTTGGTTCCCACTGTGATAACTGCTGAAACTCTTTAGTGTAACTAATATCAGGGGGTTTTATGCCTCAGCTGAATAAGGCTATAGTAGATACTTGACAGCTTGCAGCAAATTGTGCTGAACCACCAAAAGGCTGCTTAAGAAAACATGTGAAACAATGCCTGAAGTGGAATAAGGCTGCCTAAGCAGCACAGCTGGGAATGTGCATGAAGCCACAAAAAACACCTGAGCTACCTAGAGGCAGCAACAACAGCCACACAGAGGCACANAAGGTATCCTTGTCCATGGCAGGGAAGTTGGCAGTAGATGACTTTTAATGTTCCTTTCAAGCATACCATTCTATGATCTGTGGCAGGTTAAGCAGCCCTGCCTACTCAGGTCCATAATCCTCTTCCTGAACCTCCAAACTCTTCAAAATGCTAATGCATCCTTACATGCAGTGCTAATATTTAATGCTCTCACTTATTTTGTCANAGAGAGGAGTGAGAGCAGCTCTGGGAAGAACTTCAGAGGGTGTGAATGGATGAGAAGCATTGCACGACCTGACACTGCGTTTGCAGCCTAGAATGTCAATCACATCCTGGACTGGCTCAGANTAAGACTACAGAACAGATTTAAATAAGAATTTTTAGACTGTTTCACAAACTGATGTTTTCAGGAGCAGCTGTGAGCTAGTGGTTTCTAACAGATCTTAAAGAATTACTTATTTCAGTTTGCAATGGGTATAAACTGATGCATCACCCCAGGTAGCCTGTGTTCCCTTCACAGCCATAAGTAACTAACAACTACTACACTCCATGTGATGGAACCTGGAATAAAAACTTTGCAAAAGGCATCTATGCTGCAGAACTGACACCTACAGAAGCTGTAAGTTGACAGGATCTTTCCGGAGATCAAGAACCTTTTGGATCCTAGAACCCCAGCTGAAAAGCCCCATTTGAATATTCTCACTGGAAATCCTACAAACATTTACAATAATTACTGTTAAATACAAGGCCTGTATCCTCTGATAAGAAAGTGGTGCTGTTCTCTATTGGAATTACAGCTGATAGGCATGTCTCACATGCAAGTCAAAAGCTAGATTCATGCAAGTTGGAATAAACCTCCTCTTGCCAGTATAGACAAGGGGTTCTTATTGCATCAAAGCACTATTCTTTTTGTAGCAGTAAGTTTTAGTGGAATGTACTATATAAGGCTACCTTTTTCTATAGNGTCAAGGGAGGGGACTGTCCCTCTATTCCACCTGGACTAACACATCCAGCTCTGCAGCTGCCAGCACAGGGATGTAAAGCTGCAGGAGCAAGACCACAAGAGGGCCATGAAGATGCTCCCAGGGGTGGAGCATCTGTCCCATGAAGACAGACTGAGGGAACTGGGGCTGTTCAGGCTGGAGAGGAGAAGGCTCCAAGGAGACATTACAGCACCTTCCAGTACCTAAAGGGACTTCTCACAAGGGCATGTAATGACAAGACAAGGGAGAAAGGCTTCAAACCAAAAGAGGGCAGATTTAGATTAGATATGAGGAAGAAATTCTTCCCAGTGAGAGTGGTGAGACACTGGAACAGGATGCCCAGAGAAACTGTGGATGCTCCATCCCTGGAAGAGTTCATTGAAAAGCTGGGCTTTAAGCAACGTGGTCTAGTGGAAGGTATCCTTGTCCATGGCAGGGAAGTTGGCAGTAGATGACTTTTAATGTTCCTTTCAAGCATACCATTCTATGATCTGTGGCAGGTTAAGCAGCCCTGCCTACTCAGGTCCATAATCCTCTTCCTGAACCTCCAAACTCTTCAAAATGCTAATGCATCCTTACATGCAGTGCTAATATTTAATGCTCTCACTTATTTTGTCATAGAACATATCAATACAAGACTAAGACTACAGAACAGATTTAAATAAGAATTTTTAGACTGTTTCACAAACTGATGTTTTCAGGAGCAGCTGTGAGCTAGTGGTTTCTAACAGATCTTAAAGAATTACTTATTTCAGTTTGCAATGGGTATAAACTGATGCATCACCCCAGGTAGCCTGTGTTCTCTTCACAGCCATAAGTAACTAACAACTACTACACTCCATGTGATGGAACCTGGAATAAAAACTTTGCAAAAGGCATCTATGCTGCAGAACTGACACCTACAGAAGCTGTAAGTTGACAGGATCTTTCCGGAGATCAAGAACCTTTTGGATCCTAGAACCCCAGCTGAAAAGCCCCATTTGAATATTCTCACTGGAAATCCTACAAACATTTATAACAATTACTGTTAAATACAAGGCCTGTATCCTCTGATAAGAAAGTGGTGCTGTTCTCTATTGGAATTACAGCTGATAGGCATGTCTCACATGCAAGTCAAAAGCTAGATTCATGCAAGTTGGAATAAACCTCCTCTTGCCAGTATAGACAAGGGGTTCTTATTGCATCAAAGCACTATTCTTTTTGTAGCAGTAAGTTTTAGTGGAATGTACTATATAAGGCTACCTTTTTCTATAGGGCTGAAAAAAAAAGTTATAAAATTGGAAAAAAAAACCCAGAATAAACATCAGGAGTGCAAAAAGTCTACCTAGAAAACAAAGACTACTAAAGCTGTGGAGTTCTGCTGTCTACCCTTCTTAGCCCCAGCTCTTAGACAGTCCTCACTGTGCTCGTCCATACCCTCACACACATGCACCATCGTTCTTTGAAAAGATTAAGACCAAGATTTCCATTTTATCCAATTTCTAATAAGGACAGGAATACAGTATTCAGACCTTCCACAAGCACACAGAACAAGCAGTACACAGTCCTTTTTCTGATCCTCCCAAGGTCACCTTTTAGCTCTGTTACATTTCTGTAAAACAGTGATGCATAAAAAACAGTCTAGTCAGTCTCCACCCCAGTCCAAAAGCAACCCAGACCTTCCCACAACATTTGTGTATTTCATCACAAGTTTTTTTAGAAAAATCCACAAAATATTTCAATTCTGGGGGAAAAACATTATTTTATTCAGAAGGCTTATTGTCTTTGAACAGTCATAACTTGCCAGCATATACTACATGTCCAGCCTTTACATGACTATTTCCCATCCTTTTAACATGACAACCTCAGAATCAAAGAGAACTGACCCCTTGTTTTTTTTTAAGAAATGAAAATCTCATTACATGAGCACAGCCAGGGGCTGATTTACAAAGGATTCTGTTCTACTCACTNAACTTGCCAGTTTATACTACATGTCCAGCCTATACATGACTATTTCCCATCCTTTTAACATGACAACCTCAGAATCAAAGAGAACTGACCCCTTGTTTTTTTTTAAGAAATGAAAATCTCATTACATGAGCACAGCCAGGGGCTGATTTACAAAGGATTCTGTCGGAGTGCTACTGCCCCTTTTTGTTGTTAAACTAAAGTGGAGCAATCTCCATCAGTATGAAAATTCTGCATGCTGAATGTGATTACCTTTGCAAAAGCTCTGTTACTTTAGTGCAGAGGCCACTGTGCTGAAATACAGATATAACTATTTAAGTTACAGCAAAAATCCACCGCAATGACATTTACACTTTGAGAAACCTCAAACCACTGTAAGATGACCAAAACCAGAAATTTGCACAATTAGTGCATCTGAGACTTGACTGGCTTAGTTTGATTCCAACAGGCAGCCCACATACACTAGCCAGTTAACATAGATTCATAGATGTATATTTTTACTCTTACAACCACGGAAATCCAACCAAGTAATCAGGAGCTCTTCATTTTTGCTAACCAGTCCGGAGGCTGAGGGACTGCTTACTCACATGAGAGCTGCTGCCTTTCAACTACAAACTTACACAAAGCTTCAGCAGAAGTGGTTTTGAAGTGAGTAACAGCAATCAACGATGAAAAATAATCCATTCCTTCACTATTTAGAAATGCTATTGCAAACTTCCAAATAAAAAATGTGACCAAAAAGAGACAAAACCTGGACTAGATTTCAATCCATTTTAAGTATCTTCTGTGGTTAGGCATAAATACCCATTTTTCTTCTGCACAGAAGACAAAATTTAGGAGGGACTACAAAAATACTATGAAAATAATTAAGTCATTAGAATGAGATCATCTGCTGTTAAAACATTTAGAAGTTCCTACAATATCTACTTCTAATTAATAGTCCTCAGAAGCTTTTTCAAGCAGCAAGATGAAGTAAGCCCAATCAGCGTCAGTGTCCCTCCTTCCTAATCAAAACATTTGCTTATTGACTGAGTCCCCCATGTTTCCTCTCCAAATTTTGATTTACTATCTTCTTTTAGGCTATTATGACTCAATGAAGAGCTGTTAAGACAGCTACCTGAAAACTATAAATAGTTATTTTAAGTTCCCCTCTCAGGTGTATGACTATCTAGAATTATGAAGTGCACATGACTTTTATCCGTTCTTTTCACCGCTTAAAACCACTTATATTAATCATTCCAAGACATGCAGCTGCAAGAAAATTCATGCAAACTGGGAAGTCCCTGGAAATAGCTAAACCAAAGAACAAGGTTAGAGAGACCTTTAAAGCAAGTTTATGATCACATATCAAACCAAAACACATTTGAGTTGTAAAATGGAACAAAGGATTTTGTCATTAATAATTAATTTCTTTACAGGCAATCAAAGAGTATGTAGCATTACAGCACTATAAAACAGTAAAATGCTTCATTATACAACATATAACTCAGTTTTTTGGTATAAACTTGGTTGATGAATACATGTGAGGTAATACATCATTATTCTGAAAATGTATTTTCAGCCACATTCTAAAATATAGTCAACTCCCTTCATCACCTACAAAAAAAAAAATCTCCTTGCATTTCTTGTCCCTTTATTTGGTTCTAACTCATTTTCTTTGCATATGGTCACTGAACTCCCAACTAACTTCTAAAGCTAATTCCCTTCCCTGATACTCAGCTTGTATCAGATTTTACTTTTAACATTTTTACTCTGACAAGCTAATACTCATACTGTTAAATTCATGAGAAAACCTTTCTTTCCTCTCATTTAAAAGATGTATTCTTATTCTTTCAGCAAGGGTTTTCCATTAGATATATCAAGGAACAGGAAAATGAAAAAGGTTATAAAATTCATACAAGGCCTTCAGCAAAGTGAGAAAGCCTAAGCACTGTTACTTTCCAATCTCAAGTACAGGCAGCAGAGCAAGTACAATTCCTGCATGACCCTGACACACTGGAGGGTGACAGGCTTAGGAGCCACTTCAGAAGTTGGACCCCCAACTCAATCCCATGGAGATCCAATCTCAGTGCTACCATGTCCTGCTTCAACAAAATAAGGAACTCACTGGGCTGATTACAAAAAAACCCCACTCATTTTCCTAGAAGAGGAAGTCCTGTCTTATTAATTTCATTTCCATCAAGCAGGGACAACCTGTATGCCTGTACAATGCAAACTGACAAGAAGCAAAACATCTAATATTCAGTTTCACTATCAGGAAAACAAGTGCAATCAGATTCCAAAATTTTATTACGTTCTTCTTCACTTTTGGTTGTTCTTCACTTTTTATCACTTCATTAGAAGAACAGGGTTCTTTCAAAGCTTGTTTTAACTACCAAATTTTAGCATTCTACACATTGCTCTTCTAATCTTTGATTGAAAATAAAGCAACTGATAAGATCTGTGGATTTTATAAAACAGCAACAATCAGAAGGTAATCTGAAATTCCATAGTGTTTGCATTGGTATTATGTATCTTTATTCACAGGATAATATGAAATGCAGTTGCAAACCACTCTCAATTTCCTTTCTGTGCTTTAATGCAGGCATAGCGATGACTCCATTTTTCAATGACAAAATTACTCAGAATTCCCTGAGCAGAATATTTATGTTCTGTCCTATAGAAAGGTGCAGTATTTCAGAATAACATAGACAGTATGAGTTACTAACTGCATGATAATGTTCTGGAAACAGGTTCTTACTTACAGACTCCCAAAGGCAGCCCAGACAGAAGGGTTTGTCTGTGCTTTGCAGAGGTGCTACAGCTACATGAGCCACAGCAATGCAGGGAGGCTCATCCACTCCTTGCAGGCAATTCCAGGAACCATCACTGGCTTGGAAAGTCTACTCTTGAAGTGAAACAAGGTTATACCAAGGTTAATAATAACAAGGTTGTTTTGTACTACTCTTACTAACCTTTGCAAAGCCATCTCAAAGTCAGACCACAGTAACTGTACCATCAAATACTGTAATGTATTGTATCCAACATCTGGACCGGCAAACTCTCCTTAACTCTATCCCCCCAAAAATTTCCTCTGGAACCTTCAAGGTTTGCTTCCTGATGCCAAAGTCAATTCAGTTCATTAAGCAATTATCTTGCAGCAGAAATGTCAGGCCATCCACAGAACAGCTACAGAATGCCTCAGTTGTGCCATGTTGCCATTCACCTCTGAGATTGAACAGCACTGTACTCCTAGGGAGAGACTACTGAAGTGTCTGTGTCACCTCTTCCCACAGAATCCAGCCCAGGACACCTTTGAACAGAAGAGCTCTTCAGGACAGGATCTATGGCCTGGCTCCAGCTGAACAGACAAAATGCACAGAGCATGTGCAGGTGGAGGCACCTCCTGTTAGATGGTGAGCTCAGAGCAAGGCTGCAGAGCCCTCCCAGCACAGGTGAGCTGTGCCCTGTAGTACACTGAGTCAGTCCAAGGCCATAAAGGCACCCAAGGAAATTCCAACCTGAACCAAGCATCACCATGCACACACCTGCCTGGACAAGGAATCTGTCTGCCTTCGCACAATGGGTGCAGGCAGGTGGGTTTGACAAATATGGTGCTCACAAGCACATTCTTCAGTCTAGACATTTCTTTGCTCTGTCCTAGGCTTAAATCAGTTAGCTACATTAACACTATGTAAATCATGGGTTTAAGATAGAAGCATTATGATTTGGCAATTGGGAATGTTTTGGCTTCAGTGAACTCCAAGACAAACATAACAGCACTGAACTTGGCAATAAAAAGTTGAAGTTTTATAAAATGATGACAAAAAGCAATTTTTTATTGGAACCTAAGATCTTAACCAGGAATTTTGCTTCCTGAGATATTCTAAGTTACACAGCCATCAAAAATTATTTTAAAAATTGTTTTTTAGCCCCCCTGGTGTTTTTGAACTTTGAGGTATGTGTAATTCTTCTTGATGTAGTGTCATTTTGCAAACACTTCTCGATAAAGATTTGAGCAGCAACGTGAAACATGATCTTTGCCACAGCTGCTACTAAGAACCTTTCAAGTGAGATTTGTGAAATTAACCATTAGGACAGTTCTATGCTGCTCTTCAGGAAACCTAGGAGAAGTAGTGGATTTTATAGATCCTAAACTGGGCAGATCTGCCAGTTTCAGGGGAAAGGACACTGCAGCAGACTTCTCCTCTCTGCATCCAACAGAGACAAAAGTAACAATTTACCTAACAGCAGTCAAATATTATGATTAAACTGTATTGGGGGGGAAAAAAAAGACAGAAGCAAATAGCCCTTACTGGCCTCCTGCTAGCAAAGCCATGAACCAGCCTTCTCAGATTTCACTTGGAAAACACTTAGTAGGGAAGACAAAATTTTAATTTAGAGCAATTCCTTTCCCAAATAGCATAAACTATATAAAACAACAAAATAATCCTGTTTTATCACTAGATCTGCAGTGGTTTGGCTGTTTGAATGTCGGCAAGGTTAAAAAACATGCATATTGAGTAATATTGTATGGGGCACATGTACAACTTAAGGAGAGGGTAATTACTCTAAGTTGAAGTCTCCTAAGTTTTGTCAGTGTAGCTGCTTCCGAAGTTTACAGTGCTCTTGTAAGAAACACAAAATGCATCCACAGCTGAAGTCTCTTAACTAGTGAACTTCCTTCAAGGTTAAGTACAGATTGGTGTTTTTCTTGGTGGGCTCAGGTCAGGCCTAGCAGAGAACCCTGATGGAGCAAAGGGAAAGGAAGAAAAAATGTTTTTCACCAACCCAAATTTTTGCTAACAACTCACTCAAAGGAGATTGCAGACCAGGAAAACTGTGAGGAACCTTTTATACAACATCTGCCCATGGCAAATCCATCTCCCTGTTCTATCCCCACTGTTTACATGTGAATTAAATCATCCTGTTCCCCATCCCATCATCACTTCCCCCTCAAATTTTCCCTATTCATTCAATTGCTTGACATCCAAGCCTCTATAATAAATACATCAGCTATGGAGGAGGGCACTATCACCTCTATCTTCTCAAAAGAATGTCCTCACCATTAGAGGAAATATAAACAACAGAAATGAAAGACTGTACATCTTAGAAAAAGAAAGCAGTAACTGCTGTCAGGTAAGTGTTACTGCAACACAGGCACCTCCAGTGAAAATCAACTGCTCTAACTGATCTGGTTATGTAGGTCAACAAAGTTACTAATTCAAAGATAAAGTGCCAGCCACAGTCATGTTAAGATACACTCTTAATACACTTTTACAAAAAATACTGCTTCATAAAAGACATATTTCTGCAAGGTCAGAATGTTCTCATCCATACTTTGAAAGGATATGCAGAATATGCATGAGCTGTTGTTCACCCTCAAGCTCCCAACACCAGATACAACCTCAGCTGTAGCTGCCAGGGCTTCAACTATCAATAAAAACCACCAGATTTTTAAATATGCAACACCTCAAGAGTTTTCAAACAAGCTCAGTGCCTTATACACTATTATTTAATTCAAGTGAAACATAAAATGTTCCTACAGCCTTTCCCACCTAATGAGTTCCATAGGTGATTCTATACTGTGGAGGAGTGCACAAGACAAGTGACCAGATGTTCACCCTGTCAAATAAACCAAGATCATTTCTTTCCCTATCAATCCTTGCACATCAGCAAGAATCAACCTGTCTAACAGGGTTTGCCTCTGTTCCTTCATTACTCCAAGACAGTCCCTTTATCCAAAAAAATTAAGTGCAAAAACACTTAAATTGCTCTGACAGCAAGAACTATGGATACGTGAACAACTAGAAGATGCAATTTCTGATCTTAAGAGTGGCAAAGCATTGTAACTACTTAAATATAAGTTTTCCCAAAAGGGCTTTCTGCTAAGTATCCAGCATTAATATACCTTTGGAATTTTCTACAAGTCACAACAAAGACAATGTAAGACCTTATTGTGCACCTGAAAACTCAGCTTTCCTTTAATAGTTTATAATACAGACACCATAACAAACCCTGGTCTACACAATGAGCAGTCAATTCTTATCTTTTTGGTCAAATCTAATGAAATAACTGCATTAGAATCAAATTACTTTAATTACAGCAAACTCTTACCTCCTGCATTATGTCCTCTTCTAGAGAAGCACTTGGGTATCAGGAATTAAGGGTCTCGTTTTATCAGCTAAAGCAACCAGGCCTTATTTATGATTTAATAAAATCACCTCAAGGCATGGAAGAGCTTACCCAAACAACACGAAAATTCCACGAATGCATGCTCAGCCCTAATCACAGAAACACAGACACTTAAAAAAGTACATACCCTTAACACCTGCCCATTGCAACAGTGACAAGCCTACGCACCTCTGAAGATCCTGGCCTACATTTCTGAATGAACGTTACTTCCTTGTTTGTGAGACAAAAAACCACCTGAAAATGGTGATTTTTTTTTTTTATCCTGGCTTAAGAGAACACTAACTTCGCAAACAAAACAAATGACGTCATAACAAGCCCTATTACGCACAGAAATAGAAACTCATTTCCCTAAGGGGAAAATTTGCGACGAATTTGTGACAAAACCCCGGAGAGTGCTGCGGCTGCCCGCAGCGAAGACACCGCTTTGTGCGTCAACGAGGCGCTGAATAAAAAAGGGAAAATACATTCTG
>VXBB01005457.1:125604-183194 GCA_013399915.1 Illadopsis cleaveri | reverse complement strand
CCACCGAGCCCCACCGGCGCTGTGTGGCCCCTGTGGGCCGGGCTGGGCGCGGTGTCCCGGCTGGCTGAGCTCTCCCCGCGGCCTTGCGGCCCGCCCGCCGCCACGGGCGCCGGAGCTCGTCCGGCGAGCCCCGGAGCAGGTTGTTGCTCGGGGATGTTTTTGCTTCCCACTGTCCTGTTTTTGAGCTGCCCTTAATGCCATTATAGATGTCGTTGTGGCTTTCTACTGTTGCGTTTCCAAAGAGAAACGTGTGGATCCTTGATAAGCTGTACTTCCAGAGTGTCCTTTTAACAGCTGAAACTATCAGCCTTTATCATTAGTGTTCCCTTGCTTTAACTGAAAGGTTTAACACAAAGTATTTTACCAAACATTTTTGAGATGCCGAAAGGACTGTTTGGCTTACCTGCTGAAGTCAAACTGTCCAGCTTTCCAGTGAAAGCCATTAAAAACTGTATTTTTTTGTCTTATTTAGGCTATTGAAGAGGAAGGAGGGGATCCAGATAATATTGAAATAAGTGTTTCAGCTGACACACCCACCAAGAAACCAACTAAAGGCAAAGGTTAGGATCTGTTGAGAGTCTTTGTATTCTTACACAGTTTGGGTTTGTTTGTTTTTTTTGCATGTATCACCTTAAAGAAGGACGGTGGTCTATAGTTTGAGTGCAGTTTACTGCTTATAACTTCTGTCATATGAGACATCCTTTGCCGTGCACGTCTGTTTTCATTCACTGTATGTAGACAATGTATGGGGATGCTGGAGCAATATATATTGAGAGAGGAATAGATAGATGGAAAATGACTTGGTTAGGAGATGTGTGTTATGAGGTGGTGGCTGTACTGCCCACAGCTCCTGCAGAGCTGTGCTGTGTGTGCTGAGGTGCTGTAGATGGTGTATGCTGTGTTCAGAGATCTGCACCTGGGGTGTTACAGGTGCAGGGTGGAGCAGGAGCTGCTCTGGGGCTCTGTGGGGTGTTGGTGGTGTCCAGAAGGATCTGTGTAACAGCAGAGCTTCTCCAGCCATTCACCGGTGCTGGGCTCTGCTGGTGGTGGGGGCCCAGCAGTGTGGTAGGGAGTCACTCCCTGGAGAGGACTGTGTAGTGTGGGTGTATTAGCATGCCCTCTACTGAAGACAGGATTTATAAACATGAATTTTCTGAATAGGCATTGAAGTCTCGCAGTGAAATGTCTAATTAAGAGATTTTGGTGTGTTTGTTGTGAGAAATTAATATTTCAATTTTGTGCTGATCTGTTTGGCAGTGATTTTCTTCAAATTTTTCAGCTCTGTTTTCTTTTGCCTGAGAATTTAAATACTGTTTTGTGGGTTTGGAGTCTGGGGGATTTTGGTTTGGGTTTGTGTTTTCAGTTGTTTTGGGAGCATCTGGGAAAGGACCTGTCTGCTTTATGCACAGCATTCATCATTGGACAGACACACTGAGAATGTTCACACATGCTACAGGGGCCTGTTTTGGACATGAACAATCTTATACTGCTGTCTCTTGTCATGGGCTGAGTTTTGTGGTGAAAGTGATTATTCAATCAGTCTGGCACTGTGAATGGTGAAGTTAGTAAGAAAATCTGTCTGCTTAGAAAGTTTGAATGACTTCTTTGCACTTTTCACACATTAGAGAAGTGAAAGGAAATAAACTTTCAAATGTGGTTTCATTATTTTTCTATGACATTACTTTATTCCCTGCTTTAGAAAAGTAACTGCTGATTAAGATAACTGCATGAAAGCTAAATAAGGAAACTCTTACACATTTTTTCATACAGAGATCTAAATGGCTCCATGTTCTGCTGTGACAAACACCTCTCTTATCTGCTGCTTTTAATCCTCCTAGTCTCCAAACTAATATCATGATATACATAATGTTCTTGGACTGGCTTCTTGGGTAGTTAGCTATTTGGCTTCTGCAGAGCTAGTTTGCCAACCAGTGCTGCTGCTGCCTGAGGCAGGGCTTCAGGAGCTCTTCCTTGCCACCTCTGCTGTGCAGCAAATCCTCATGCACACACATGACATGTGCCTTCTTGGTAAACCTCAAAGGAAAACACGGGGTTTGTGAAGTTCTTATCAGTTCACTCTGCAAGCTCAGGAGTTTTTCCTCATTACCTTTTGGATTGCAAAAGCCTTATGAACAGATTTTGTGTCAAAAGTATGGGAAGTTCATGGAGGAACATGAAAAATGCACTGTTTAGTCTAGGGGAAATATTTTTTTATTGTATTGGTTTATTTCTAACTGTATGAAATAATACATTGTTTGATTTTTAGCTACTCACTGTGAGGTGTTTTTTCCTTCTAACTGATTTTGCTGACAGATTGATCCAGGCCTTTCTGCTAATGCTTGTTTTCCCCCTGACCCTACAGCTTCAGACTAATACTGATGAGTCTTTCATTATTTTACTGCTGGACAGCAGTAAAATTAATGGCATTACTAGCTCTGTAGTATTTTTCCTTGTGCTATTTTTGCTGTAGAAAGGAGAGTAGGAGTCTAAGATACTCATTTACAAAGAAAATACAACTTCAAGGAAGGCCAGGGAGTGGAAGTGATGATTAAACCTCCTCATAGCAGACAGAAGGGGAGGCCTGTGGGAGGGAAGGAAGAAGGTTGTCCTTCCAAAAAAATCACAGTGTGTCAGGTGGCTATAGGGTTTAGATCTGAAAGTCTTCTGTAACAAGTTTTACTGGAGTCTGTTACAAAAATCTGATCTGGAATATTGAGACAGGCCAAATTAGAGTGGGAGTGGGCTGTGTGTTGGGGGAGGGAATGGTACACTTGTCTTTCCTTGCTTTTTTTTTTTTGTGTGTGTGTTTACAAAAAGGGAGAAGAATACTCAAAAGACTAAGAGTGGGACTTTATTTCATGCAACTTAAAAAATGCTTGCAGGAGGATTCTGTAATCCAGCAAGAATCCTTGATCAATCCTCATGCAAAGTTAGTTGAAATGTAACACTTTTTGCAGGTGCTACTTTAATTAAATCGTTAGGGTAAAGAACTGCAGAGCAGCTAATCAGAAGATTATACAGGTATATAGGTAAGATCAGTTGGTTTTGCCAATTAAAGTTTGAAAGGAACAAATGCCAAGTGCTCCTTTTTTAAGTCCCTCAGCTGTGCCTCTCTACCCTAGTATTTAGTAGCTATGGAAGAATTTCTCTTTTTGTGAAAAGGTGACAGTTTTTAGAAAAAGCTGATCTTTTCAAGCCTGACCATTCTGCTGCCTAGTGTGGTATCTAAAGGAAGTTACCTTACTACTAGTGTGAAATATTTTTCAGATGTTTCTGATATGAATGCTCCTTTGAAGGATCTGCAGTCAAAGTGTTGTTGAATAGTGAAATATTAAAATTGGTAATTGAGAGTTACTTTTCTGATGAATTCTGGAATTAGTGTGGATGAAGAAATGATTTTAGGCTGATCATTTTTTTTTAACTTTGGAGAATTAATGTGAGCAAAGATGTTTATTTGCTGCACTACAAGTTTCTGAGGCCAGTTAGTTACCTGTTAGTTTGTGTCTTAAGTACCAGTCTAGTTTGCAGCTAAATTTCCAGATTCACAGTACTGGTTCTTGGATCAAAGGCTGACAACTGACAGTGGCTGGCTTATACTATTGCCCAAATAATTTTGACTTATTTATTAAAACTGTTTAATTACTTAAATATAAGAACAAAACAAAGTAAACTAAGTTGTACACTTGGTTTTCACAGACCTTTCTTTCTAAAAACAATGAACAACTAAGAACTGTACTTTTTAGACACAGTAGAAAATTTAAATATATTCCTGTACCTCATGACACCATTTCAGAATTAGAAAAGGATTGTTTACTTTTGTTAATATTGTGGCAAATGATACTTTTCAAATTGCACTAGACCTCTTAATGCTATACAGTTTATTCCATTGTAAGGATTTACCTCTTATTCCATGTTTTTGATGTATCTTTAGCATCAGGTGTGACAGAACCCTACTGGGAGTTACAGCAGGAATACCAGAAGAAATACAAACACTAATTTTTCCAGAATTTTCTGATGAGTGTGTCGCTCTGCTTCTGCCTGGGATGCAAATATCTAGTTCAAGAGTTGTCCAGAATACCCTCTTCTATAGTTTTGTAAACACTCAGGTAGCCTGAATTTCTCACATGGAGATCATGAATAGGTAGAATAAGCTTGTCCTACTGTAAGGCTTGTAAATGAAATGAAAGCTAAACCTGCATAATGTAAAACCAACATTTTAAAAACGTTGTAATTCTTCTACTTATAAGGAGAATAATTGTTCTCTGTGTAATAGTCTGTTGCAATTTTATGGTGTGTAGCAATTGCCCATTGCCAGAAAAGGGACTGAGCATGGCTTGTAAAGGAGTGCCATCACTCCAAGGTAAATGAGTGTTTGTGTTGTTAAACACCCAGATGCGTGCTGAATGCTGCACACACACTGACACTTTCAACAGCCACTGCTTGGATAAACCTGTACAGAAATTTAGGTGTTGACCACTTGTGTGACTTGAGACCAGCTGTGCCTGTTGTCTGTGGAAGGTTCAGCTGTTCTGGCTCTGTTTGTTAACTTACCCTTCAATCTGGTCAACACTGGTCTTGAGTAAGTTCAGAGAAAAAGTCATTTTCTGCAAGGTGTTTGTTGCAATCTGATTTTAGTTACATGAATTTAAGAGCCAAGTGTGCCTTTAAGTGGCCCACTAGAAATGGATGTCAGTCAGACAACAGTTGACTTTTTGTGGATGCTGGCTTTTTGGCAAGTTACTGTACCAACATCTGAAAACTGTCTGTTTCAGAACCTTGAAATGCCTCTTTTGAGCAATGTAACTCTAACCCTGAGCAAAGTAACCTGAAGCACAGAACTTGAGAGGGAGAGCAGACTTATACCACTTTCTGGCTTGAAGTTGAAAAGTGAAGGTCATTGTTCAGGTCTCATTTTCCTTGGAATACCACTGGTACTCAGAGTAAATGGGACTTGCTACAAAGACAACAGGCATAGTAAAGAAGGGCTAATAAAATCATTACTTAATCTAGTAGCAAATAAAAGATAAACCAGCTTCATTAGTGAATGCTGTAACTTGCTCTTGGCGAGGACCAGTCAATAAAATGTAGTTCTCTAGCTGCTGTTGCATAATGGTGGGGTAACTTGAGGTAGCTTTGCTATAGGTTTGGTTTTCTTTTCTGTTCCCTATGAAGTCTCAGTTCTAGTCCACCAGCCATATCTCCTCAGGCAAAATAAATTATTTAAATAGCTTTCATGATAGTCTATGCTAGAGAGTTGCTAAATGTGTTGACTATCTGCCCTGTGTGCTTGCCTGTCTCTGTGGATGCTTAGCTGGATATGGGATGCAGGAAAAACCTGATCTTTTAGGTTTAACAAACAATCTGAAATGCGAGAGGGTGAAACAGAAAGCAGTGGAATGTGTGTAGAAATCCTTGCTGTTTCTCATTGCTTTTTATTTGTGTTGAAGATACCTGGGATCTGTAGATTCTATCACAGAATGCTAAAATGCTAACACAAAACCTGAGTTAGTCTTTGTTTCAGGCATCAGCTGTGGTGCACATCAGAAACTGTCCTTTCCAGTGGAAGTCCTCTTCCTGGGAAGAGCTGGCTTCCCTTAGCATACCTCTGCAGGTGGCTTTTTGTACCAAAATCTCACAAATCTACTGTATTACAAGTATAAAACAGGACTTTTTGTGGGTTTGGGGTTTGTTTGTTTGTTTTAAGTGAAGTAAAATCAGTGACACTGACTTTAGATTTGAAAGTTTAAATCTCATGTTTTGCAGTCACAGAAATAGCTTCTGCCATGTGCCTTTTCCTGGAGATCAGTGTGTGCCTGTACTGAAAACAGCAAAAAATTTTCTAGGAGTGTGGTCAGAGTGCTGCCTTTCAGGGAAATGAGTAAAAGCAACTGGAATCCAGGCAAACCCAAAACAACAGTGTCTCTTCTTGCCCTGTAGTTGAGTACTTTCCAGTTTTGAAGTGCATTTAAGAACTGCATATGAAAGACCACGGAAATTTATGGCTGAAAAAATTGAGTGTTTCAACTAGCAGAGATGTCCATACTGTGTTGAATTTTGGCTTATGGTTTTCTTTTATATTCCTTTGGAATAACTATAAAATTGGTTTAGCCATTCATTAGAGGTTGAAGGTAGGAGGGAAGATGCAATGCCAAAAAATGCAGCATTAAGTGCTAATTATGACTGCCATCTCCTTTGCATTTGAATTGACACTAAGTTTCAGTAGAAGATACAGTAAAGCCACTTCCTAACAGAGCTGCTTTTGTACCTTGTGCTACTGCCAACTGTTGCATAGTCTAATCTTTGATAGACTGAATCCAAGACACAGAACGTTCTTCAGAGGCTGTGTTTGTGTGGAGATGTTTCTATCTAGTGTTCTTAGGTCTTGTTTTTCAGAAGAGTAAGGAAATGCCCTGAGTTCCAAAGGGAGCTGTGTCTAGTCATCATCCCCACAGAGACATCTCTAATAGAGAAAATTGTGCCTGTGCTGGAAGAACAGGATTCCTCAATGGAACAGACACTTAATACAGTAAAGCACATGTAGAAAGCAGAAGTGCTTCACCTACTCAGTTCTTCTGCCTTCCTTCATCCTCTAGTGAAAAGCTCTGTAAAAGGTGGCTTGGAGAGGCTTGTAATTGCCATGCTTGTGGATATTCAAAGATGCAGCTAAATAAAGCCCTGAGACATTCCATTGTCCTTGGAACTGTTGGGAAAGATGGGTTCATCTGTGGAGACAGGGCCTGGCAAGGTGTACCTTGAAAAATAGATGGTGGCCCTTGTGCCATGGGACAACTTACAATAATTGCTCCCTGTGTCAAAGAAGTAATCAAAAGGAAAAACAGGAGAATAAGATCCTCCTGGGGACATCACTTTGAGAGCAGCTGTGATAGTGATTTTCACCCTTGGAGCTCTGGAAAAATAATTGTCACAAGCATTTTTATGCCTCAGTTAAGTTCTTCAGTTGCATTAACACAGTTAAGCAAGTTAGGATGCTGGCTCAGCAAAAAAGTAACTGCCACCTCCACTATGGTCAGTGATCTGCTAACAGATGAAGAGGTGGTCAAACATGCCTCTTTACAAAACAGAGCTGCTCTTGATTATCTTCTACTGGTACATGGACATGGCTGTCAAGATTTTGAAGGATTATGCTGTATGAACTTATCTGATCATTCTGTCTCTATTCATAACAGTTGCAAGACTTAAGAGATCTGGCTAACCAAATTACAACAGATGATCCATCCTGGCTGGACAATTTTTTTGACAATTTGAGCTTTGCACCTTGGCTAAAGGAACTCTGTAAAATAGGTTTGATTATTTTAATAGTAATGATCGTAGTTATAGTAGCAATACCTTGTGTACTCCAATGTGTGCAAAAATTAATGAATAAGACAATTTCTAGTATCTTAGTAGTTCAACAGAATGGGGGAGATGTTGGGAAAGATGGGACAGGAGAAGCTTACAAATATGATTGCCTGGCAAGAGATACTGAGAATATAAAAGCTGTGAATGAAATAGAAATGAAATCTAGATTTGAGATGTAATCATAGCAGGCAGGAAGACAGTGATTGTAGCAAACAGTGGGACACTAAGGGACCCAAGAGTGTTGCCCCACTTCACCTTGCCAAGGTATCAGGGAAGATAGATAAGAAGACAGCCTTTAGAGTTTAGAATATAGAGTGATATGGTAATATAGCAGTTCTCATAGGCTGTATGCAGTCTGTAGGTTTTGTATTTCATGCGGGTTGGTCACTGTAGATTAGAATATTCAGCACAAAAGGAGATATAATGTATTGTAACAAGGCTCTTACTCTCTTACCTCTGACCTCACCTCTCTTACCTTACAGCCCTTACCTCTACACTCTCTCTCTCCCTCTCTCTCCCTCTCTCCCCCCCCTCCTCTCTTTGGGACTTCCCCTCAGCCGAGGGTGGCTGAAGTCAAGGCCCTTTTTACCCTCGACCCTTGCAATAAAACCACCTGTTCTCTCAAGAGTGTCTCAGGTTTGCAGAGTTCCCTCTCCCTGCTGTCCATGGATGTTCCTACAGGAACTTCAGTGTAATTTTCAGCAGGCCATTGGATGGACTAGATGACCTTTAGAGGTTCGTTCTAAGCTAATTTCTCAGTGGTGTTAGTTATCCTCTAAAGCAAGACCTTTCCAAAGTCATAATGTTTAGTAACGTCAGTAATTCTAGAAATGTTTAGTTTCTAGTTCAATGTTCTCCTGAATATCACTCAAAATAGAGGGATAGGTATTAAGATCACTAACTTGTTTATTGAACAGCAATGATTGTTCATTCTCACTCAGCTGACATTTTATCTCCTTATCTTAAAAATTACTCAGTTTTTGGAGGGTCATATTATGGTGAACAATCCAGCTAAACTAAAACAAGCAGAGAATAATAAAGTAAGGCCAAACACATAATCGGTATTAGAAGTGTACTCTACACAGCAGGTCTAGTTACAGCATATCCCATAATTTCAGGTAAAAAGCAGGAAGCTGATGAATTGACTGGTGATGCTTCAGTAGAAGAGGACTCTTTTGTCAAGGTAATAAAAGTATGTAAAAACTTTTCCTGTGTTGTATTTAAGGTCAGTGTTTGACTTCAGTTAATGAAAAAGCTTGCATTTTCTTTGTGGTAATTTATGTGGAAATTGGGAGCATTGTTTTTACAGTAGTCACAGTGTGATGCCTAAGGGGGTGAAGCTGGGTGGGTTTTAAAATGTGATATGAATTTTATTATGCATGGAAGACACTGATCCAGCAGTGAAACACTGATGCTAGCAGTGTTTTTTTCCGTATAAAGCTAATACTTCTAGTTATACCAAGTATTTGTGTTCACACCAAAAGGAAAGTGAATTGGAGACTCAAGATGCAAGTGATCAAGATGCAAATGATGAATTGAAAGACTTGAAAGAATCTGTTGAAGATGAGAACTTGAATTCTAAAGGATTACCATCTGCAGAAAAGAAAAGATACCATGACCTGGAGCCAGTGGAGACAACAGAAGATGTGGAGAAGGATTCTGAAAGTCAGGTAATTGGCTATATTTTATATGAATTTTTATCAGCAAAATGTACATTTTTCTTAGTGTTTGTTACTAGGAAGTCAGAACTAGTTTTTCAGTTTGTCTTGCTTATCTCTAAAAGATAGGGATTTTTCTTTTTACTCTACTTTACTCTTTTCTTTCTATTTGCCTTGATTTGTATTTGAATAGTCCTGAAACAAACGTGGCAGTGATTGATAAAATTCTACCAGAGTCCATACAGAGTTAGTTCCTAAGTGGTCCTTTTTCCTTGTACTAGCAGTGGCTTGTGCCTTTCAGTTCAGTGTTCAGATTCTTTACATCAGGAGAACTGCTCACTGATGTTCACATTGTTGAGTGTGTATCCACTTAAATGTTTACTGAGCTAATGGGATCACTTGACCCTCTGAATGTCTGAGTGTTTTATGAATAGTTTGCTTATCTAGTCCCTTTTTTATTTCTGTAGGAAAATGAAGGTCCAGACATAGAAGATTACACTTTTCCAACTGTCCATGTGAGTTCTAAATCCATTCTGTTAAGCTGATTTTCGTGTCTGTTTAGTTGTAAAAGATCACTTTAGACTGATTTTTCTGTTCCAGCATTAGAGTCAGATGATGTAAGACTATAAAGGTAAACAAGATGGGAAGCTTTCTTTCAAATATTTAATTATGCAGATAATTGTGATACCAAGTAAGTTGACCTATTTAAAGACATAATTCATGTCTACAGTTTGGGAGTGTTTGGTGCATAAACTTCACAAAGAATGTTTCACACTCCCTTAAAAACACATCAAAAGGCTATGCCAGATGCTGTTGTAGTATATACAGCTTGTACAGGAGTTTAGAACTTCTGTATAATGTAGAAGTTTGCCCTCAGAATGTGGGGAGTGCAGAACAGGGTGTGGTTGTTCAGGTTGCTTTTTGATGTTAATAGTAATATCTGGTATCTCTAAGTTCAGAAATTCATTCTGAGTTACATGGAACTGATGTCTGAAAAGTGACCCTCATACAGCATCTCTTGCTCAGTAAAACTAATTAGAAATAAGTAAATACCTATAAAAATCAGAGTTCTGTTTTTAAGTACTTTCTGAAGGGATGCTACCTAGTTTCTGACTTCTCTTTTGAGCTTTTAAACCTAATGATGGACTGCTTACACTTCTCTGAAAGCAGTAATCAGCAGCTTGACATCCATTTTGAAAGCTTTGGTAAGACATGGAATAGTTTAGAAATGTCCCACTGAGCTAAGGGGGTAAAACAATTGTGTCTCCCAACCAACTGCAAACTGCAAGTGTTGCAGATAAATGCCAAGTTGTTTCATAAAGAACTTTCATAACATTTTTTAGTGATTAGACAAGGGAGGTGCACAAGTGTGGTTCCTGGATAATCTTTGGAAACAGTTTTCATTTCAGTATTTGCCTTCATACAATAGCAATTCTATGAAAAATACAAACTGTTCTGCTTAAAGTTTCAAAATAGGAAACATTTAGTGTTGACTTCCTTTTCTTGCAGGACGGGGAAGATGCAGAAAATGAGAAAGGTATGTCTAAAGTTTAATAGAGTTCAGAGGTCTTATTCTGGTAGAGCAGGCAACTTTTTCTTGCAATATTCAGTCTCTACTAATACTAGGCTTATCTCCAGCACTAAGTGTCAGTTGTCTCCTCATTGAGCTCAGCACCTGGAATCACTGCAGTCAGTTTATTTCACTCCTAAGAGTTACTTTACTCTTAAGAGTTGATTACAGTACCTATCAGTTACTGTGGTGAATGTATAATACAGTTGCAATACTATGATTCTTAATAAAAACCCATAGTATTCAAGGACTGATTGTAATACACGGTAAGTCTTGATGCCAAAGCCTCCAGCTTGCACTGCAGTAACTGATGGTGAGTGAAATGCTGCACTCTCACACTGAAGTTGAGCACCCCACAAATGTATGGACCATCATATGCTTGGCTTACTGTCACTTAGAAATACCAGTTGTACATAGGATGGTAAAACAGGTGTTTGAAAACCTGTGGAGTGGCTACCATTTTTTAAGCTGTGCTCATTAGTGAAACTGTAGAAGGAATGTCATGCATTTGGGCAAACAGACTTCCTGGACAGAAGTCACAAGGATTCTGCAGAAGTCATAAGGATTCTACATTTTGTGGACTCGAAAGGACATGGAACACCATCACTTTACACAAGATGGAATAAACACATTACTGAAGCTACAGGATAAAACTCCAGACTCCGTGTTTACGAGGGACCCCATGGCCGAAGTGCGTCATCTACGCAAATCCAAGAACACAGCTGGAGATGCCTCTGTGGGACTGAGATGGAAAACCTTGCCAGTGGATGAAGACTGAGGACCATTTGTCTACGAACTCTGGATTAAAGCTCACCCATCCCATGCAGCAGCCTTGTACAACTCACTTGACTGCCAAACTACTCCTTGGACAGGAAGGAGAACACCGTCGTGGAAGACCGGCTGGAATTCTCCAAGACTGTAATTCTGTTGGATTTGGGAAGGTTGGAAGTTCTGGAACCAGGAAGATTCAAAGACAGATTAAATCAAACTGTGGACATCCAAAGCAACTATGTTCTTCTGGAATGCTAAATCCTAAACTGGAAAATGGATACTTCTTATGAAGAACGGGTATCTCCAGGATGGAACCATATTCTCCCTCCTAATGTTTTGGTATTTGTCTCTAGAAAATGTGTTTTGCCATGAAGAATAAGTGATCCTGGGTAAAGGATTTATATTTGTGTTGATACGCCTTGTGTTTTTTTCTAACCTTCCATCAGTGCTAATAACTGGCTTTGTATTTTCTAGGTCCTATTCTAGCTTATGCATATGAAATTGTTTAAACTTCTTGTTTTGCCATATTTATTCCTGTTAAATCCTCTTAGATAAAGCAGGTTCTGGTGATGGTACACAAGAAGTATCTAAACCTCTTCCTTCAGAAGAAAGCCTAGCTGAGGCTGATCACACGGCTCATGAAGAGATGGAAGCTAACCCCTCTGGGAAAGAAGCTGAGGATGATAACATATCGGTTACAATCCAGGCCGAAGATGCCATCACTCTGGATTTTGATGGTGATGACCTCCTAGAAACAGGTAAAAATGTGAAAATTACAGATTCTGAAGCAAGTAAGCCAAAGGATGTGCAGGATACCATTTCACAGAGCCTGGAGAAGGAAGGCAAGGACTATGAGATGACTGAGAACCATAAAGATGGTAAGAAGGAAGACTGCGTGAAGGGTGATCCCGTCAAGAAGGAAGCCAGAGAAGGTTCAAAGAAAGCAGAATCTGGAGACAAAGAAAAGGATACTTTGAAGAAAGGTCCCTCGTCTACTGGGGCCTCTGGTCAAGCAAAGAGGTTTGTTTTTCTATGTCAGTTCTTTACGATACTGAGTACCAGCATTCAATAAGATCACTCTACATTAAGGGGGTAGCAGCAAGAATCTTTTAATTAGTATCCTATGCTCCTGCCTATAGGTTTTTTGACCGCCATAAGTTACTTTTTAAAATTCAAGATCTTCGTATAGACACTATGTCCTACTGATTGCATTGTCGAATTGTCAGCATTTATTTATTTTTTTCAAATTGACGTTTTTTTTAAATGTCCTTGTGATGATGGTAATGAACAGCTATCAGTTCTAAGAACACAAAATGAAGTCAAGTCCCCGTCCTGAAATCTGGAGAAGATTGCCATATGTCCACTGAATAGAGTTGTCAGAAAATCTAGATCTTCAGGCATCTTGGGGAAAATCAGTGCAAGAATCCATAAGGGAATCATTTGTTCAAATATACAGTCTGGCCCTTTTTCATTTTTATTTTTTGAAATGTTAACTTGTCTGTTAGTTTTAGTAGTATAAAATGCAACACCAAATTCTGTAGTTTCAACTTTCTTCTGATTTTTTTAATTTGCTTCTCTAGCTCTACTAAGGAATCTAAAGAAAGCAAGACAACATCAAAGGATGATAAAGGTAACTATTACAAATTAGGGTAGTATTGTCTTGAACTAAATGCTTTCCTGATGGAGAAATTGCTTGCCATGTAATAAAATGCCTTATATGGTTGACCTCAGCCATCTATAGTAAATTATGCTAGAGGTACAGTAATCATTTGCTATATGTATGTGTCCATGTATTTGTTTCTCCTGATGCCAGGTTTGTCATAAGATCAAAAATACTTACTCTAGAGACTTGATAAAAATATATTCTTCTGTTTCAAAGTACTTTTGGGAGGAAATTCCATTTAACATTTCCCAAGACTTTGTTTTGATGAGAAGCTATAATTTTCAGATAAGTCTGCTGTAACTTACAGCAGAACAAGCATAAAATAATTGCAAGTACTTAAATGTAATGCCAATGAAATTTTTGTCTTGTTTGTAATTCTAGCTCATTTTTAAATAACTGAACTCTCAACCAAGTACTATAGCTGAGATGCAAGCTTGCAAAATTGCACTTGTGGCTGTTTAATGTATTAAATTTGAACCTGTTTTTCTGCCTTGGAGTTTCCATCTGTTTCTATAAAACCCTGTATTACGATTACAAATTTGGAGAGTGGAGCTCAAGAGCACATTAATGTCACCAGTTATACTGATGCTTCATGGTTGAGCAAATGCATTTGTGTGAGCTCATGTGTCTCCTTATTTTGCCTACTCCCTTTCTGCCAAAAACCTCTGTCACAGAATCTTTGGCATAACACTAAGGGACGAATGAAACTTTACCTGATAAATGAATTTAAGAGGAAATTTTAGTGGCAGACACAATTAGGTCTTCTGTAGATGTGTCTTTTCATACCAGTTACATGCTTACAATGAAACTGAGAGCAGATTTGCTGTGTCTTCATTTATGTAGCATATGTTATAACTGTAATAGTAACTGTTGTAAGGCTTTCTTAATATACACAGTCAAAGCCAGGACAGTGGCTGTTTATTGGTATTTATTGATGTTCTAAGGGTATCACAGAACCATAGAGTCTTATGGGTTGGAAGGGACCTTGAAGATCATCTTGTTGCAATGCCCTGCCATGGGCAGGGACACCTTCCACTATCCCAGGTTGCTCCAAGCCCTGTCCAGTCTGACAATTAACACTTCCAGGGATGGGGCAACCCCAGCTTCTCTGGGCACCCTGTGTCAGGGCCCACAGGGAAGAATTTCTTCCTTGTATATCTAAACTAATATCAAGATAACCTTAGTGTGACCATAACTGAGATATGTTGCCTTTTGCTCTTAGTTAATCTCGATGCATTGAAGACCCAAAATTATCCTTTTTTCTCAAGATGGCTAAATTACCTTTTAGAACTCTGCACGTCACCAGATTTTCCAGCTATCAAGACAGAGATCTAGTTCTGGTCTTGCCTGTAGGACTGGCTACTTTTTAACATATTCCAAAGCAGTTCATACATTTAGCAGCAAACAACAAACTGAACTACATAACTGAAGACTAAAAGATAGTGGGAATGAGATTACATGAATCTCTTGAGTTCTTATTGCTGTGTTGTTGCAAAAATACCTAATATATGGAGTGGGGGGAGTATTTAAGGCACATAACGTTTTCCCAGCTTTTGTTTAGTATTTTCCTTAGTGTGTGGGAAATAATTCTGGTGGGTTGCATCCACTTCTACATCCAGTAGTGTTTTTTAAAAAACTGCTCTGGATGAAGCCAATACTTCAAGAAGTTGTGGGAATTGACCACATGATTCTGGAGGCTGAGATCATCCAAGTCTCCTGTATTTGCCTTTCTGCTGTCTCTGGTAACTTGAGCAGTGTACAGACATCCTGATGGAGAACAATTACTGTGTGGGAAAACCCCCCTATTTTTATGGATAGTAGCTAATGATAAGAGCCAGATGTTGAAGCTCAATGTACATACCCAAATGAGGAGTAAAGCATGCCTTTAACAAAGATTTGTATTATTTTTCTGTCTATCCTTTGGGCAAGCTAACTAAGCTGTTGGTCTCAATACATGGTGAAATGAATGAAATCTTATGGCATATATTTTTTTTTTTTTTCTATAGAAGTCTTTACAAGAAAGGTAACCAGATAAACAATTACTTAGAGGTAACAGGCTAAGTTTCTCTTTTCAGCAACACTTTAGTTAAACATTTATGGTACCTTTGTCTCCTTAATTTTTTGGCTGTTTTGTAAAACTTGTTTCAGGAAGCACGAGCAGTGTTAGTGGTAGCAGTGGAAGTTCTACTAGAAACCTGTGGGTTAGCGGACTGTCTTCCAACACAAAAGCTGCTGACTTGAAAAATCTCTTTGGCAAATATGGAAAGGTATTTCATGGGGTGTGATACCATGTGTGTGGTGTGTGTCTATTCCCCCTCCTCTATTCAGAGATTGAGTAATGCTTGATTTAAATAAAGGTTTGAGAGGAGATGTCTGACCAGTGCAATCTAAAACTCCATATTACAGTAGTAAGAGTGTATGCTTACAGGAAGAACCATATGTTTATTTTATAAGTTTTTCTTCCTGTGGAGGTAAGATAAGTACAAAAGAAATTTCACAAATACTTGAATACTCTGGTCAGGACTGGCTTTTAAAACAATGATGGCTATGTTCATTTGTAGCAACTGCGTTGAACCATGAGTGCAAGATAATGTACTAACTGATAAAATTGTAATACAAATAGTGTTTATAGAACATCCTGCTTTGGGAGACTGTTTTTAAAACGTGTTATGAAAGCTTGTGAATGGGAAGAATTGGTAAAAAAATGTGGCATTTAATGTATGATGCTTTAGGGACTCTTTCAATGATTTAATGATTTTTATTTTTTTTTTTTACAGTCTGCTTAAATTAAGTCTGTTTTCCCAATTTTGGTTAATTGAAACATACAAATTCCATNACATTTAATGTATGATGCTTTAGGGACTCTTTCAATGATTTAATGATTTTTATTATTTTTTTTTTACAATCTGCTTAAATTAAGTCTGTTTTCCCAGTTTTGGTTAATTGAAACATACAAATTCCATAGAACAATGAGGAAATCTTGAAAGCTAAGCAGTCTTCTAAACCCAGGGTTCTCATTTTCCCAAAGGAGTTGCTGATAACTGTGTGAATTTGTAGTGTTTGTGTAAGCCTGTGCAGGTATGGCATTATTGTATCTTGGGAACTAGTTAGAACCTGAGCACTGTGAATATCAAGTATGTGTATTGATTATGGCATATCTGATTTTTCTAATGAATTTAGTAGGTGATTTTATTTAATGCATTCACAGGTGTAGACACCTGAGAGTATATTTTGTTGAAACTTCCAGTTATTTGGCTGTTTTCACTGTAAAGCTGGTTGGTACTTATATTTATGTAGCTTCCCTGTTTTAAAATTGATTGGGAAATATTTAATGACTGTACCATGACAGTTTGCTAGAAAGATAAAATTCCTGCCTTTGGAGCCTGACTATGTCATAAAGACTGGCTCCAGTGGCTACAGAAATTCTAGCAAGGAGGAGGAGCACAAAGCTTAATACCTTCCCAGGATGCAGATGTCAGAGCTGAATGTTAAAATGGCTTAACTGACACACTTGCTAGATGACTTTGAAGAATTGGCTCCCTGATTAAGTTACTATATAATACTGCTTATACCTTCCTGCCATTAATTGGCAGCTGCTGGCTTCTTTTGTGGAGGTTCATCTGTCCGAGATGAACCAGCAAATTCAGGTCTGTGGTGTTTGTGTGAATGAATTTTGACAATAACTGAAGAGAAGCATTTAGATAATGGGCATGAGGAGGTGACTGGTCAAAACAGGATGCAAGCTTTAATATGCCTTGATGTGCAAGTTGGGATAAAGTTTTCAAAGCTTTTCAGAACTTGAGAGTGTCAGTCAGTCTTTCTAGTGGGGTGGGAATTATGTTGCTGCTGGGGTGAATTTGTTTTGTTTTCTTAGATACTAGGGTAAAATTATTGGAATACCATAGCTTCCTTAGTAGAAATGTCTCTCTCAGGACCTGAATTCTCCCTGTTTGCATAGGTACTTGGTGCAAAGGTGGTCACAAATGCACGAAGCCCAGGGGCAAAATGCTACGGCATAGTGACAATGTCCTCTAGCACAGAAGTGGCCAGGTGTATCGCACACCTGCACCGGACAGAGCTGCACGGACAGCAGATCTCTGTGGAGAAAGTAGGTTTCATAACGTGAAGACTTCTCCCAAAACAGACCATCTTTTACAAGAATGTGTATTAACCTCTTTGCTTTTGGAAAAAAAAAAAAATAGGTGAAAGGTGATCCCTCCAAAAAAGAACTGAAGAAGGAAAGTGATGAGAAATCTAGTTCGAGTAGGAGCATAGGAGATAAGAAGACTGCATCCAGTGACAAAGCCAGCAAGTAAGAGATTTCCCATCTTTTGAAATTGTGAAAATCCTCTAAGCTGAACTTCCCTGATTGGATTTTTGTGTTCTTTTTCCTAATAAGAACTCCATCAACCAAAAAAGAAGAAAAGAAATCAGAGAAATCTGAAAAAAAAGAAAGTAAAGAAGCCAAGAAAACAGAAGGTAAAGATGAGAAGAGTGATAATGGAACAAGTGGCCCTAATCAAGAATCCACTAAAAAAACAGAAGAAAAGAAAAGAATAAGTATGCCATATAGCCATATTTCCTCCTGTTGAATCTGTGTGTCTGACTTGTCTTGAGGCCATGTTCTTGCTCTTACTGGAAACCAGACAATTAAACACCTGTTCTTTTTTAGACTCCCATAACACATTTATTACTTCCATACGTTATACTAATATTTAATTACAGGTGTGTGCTTGTATACTTCTCTTACCAGTACCAATTCACTTTAGAGATTTAGAAATTTCACTAAGGAGAATTTCTAATAGGCAAATAGAGATAGTTGCGTGTGTGTTTTTAAACCTTCTTTTATTTTTTTTTTTGTTTGTTTCCCCCCTTCACTAGGTGGTAAAAGCCCAGGTCAAGTTGTAGTTTTAGACCAAACAAAAGGAGACCAAGGCCACACTAGGACAGTTAGAAGGGGAAGGTTTGATAAAGTAAGTATCTATAGATTTGATGCAATCCTTACCTAATTTGATCCTACCTTGCAGTTGATATTTGCACTGGAGAGTCAATAAACTATCACTAACTGTTAAGCTTAGATAGAAGCTTTGTATGCTTTGGGATTGCTAAGTCATTAATGATACCTGAACGTAGCATCCAGAAATCTCCCTAAATGAATGAGACTTCTGAAATAACCATTGTAATCTCTATCTATAGCCACAGATATTGAGGAACAAAGAGCGTATTATTCAAGATAAAGTGAAATTCAGGGAATACAGGGGTAGAAAGGATATCTTGCCTTTTGAAAAGATGAAGGAACAGAGATTGCGAGAACACATGGTTCGATTGGAAAGAATACGACGAGCTGTTGAACTGCGAAGGTAGTAATTCAACTTTTTGCTAAAGGCTATTTTATACATTAATTGATCAGATACTATATTTAGAAATCTAATCAGAATGCATTCTGTCAAGCCTTCTAACCAGATGTTAAAGTCTGGGACTCTACCTAACAGTATCTTTCTGTGAATTAACAAACTCCAAAATTTTTGTGTAATCTTTTAATAGCTATATATGTACACACACAGCTTAGATTTTGTTACAGTGGGGGGTGTATCTCATAAATGTTACTGCATGCCAGTTTTCCTTTTGGAAAGGTGAGAAGCAGACTAGGAGACAGGGCCAAAAGTAGTGCTTGGGATTTATTTGTTTGTTTTTAAATAGAGAATGTTGTATATCTGAATGACAAATCAAGCATAATAAAGTCTTGAGCCTTTAAATAGAAGGACCAAATGGGTACACACTGTTTTGTTCTGCTGTTTCCATATGGTCAAAAGCTTGTGAAGAGCAGTTAAATGAGCTGTGTTGTTAGTTGGGTTTCCCTAAACAAAGGGAAACAATTCCTAAACACAAGAATTTCCAGCAAGCATAAAGCTTAAAGGAGAAAATGCCTTTTGTGCTTCCTCTAGGCTGTGTTATGGGAGGTAAAAAGAAGAAAGCAAAATGAAGCTGTTCATGAGTCTACTAATCTGTGCAACTCCGAGTGATCATGATTGTCTGTCTGTATTACTTTCTGGACAGAAAACTCTTAAGTAAATTTTCTGTTAACTTGAAGAGGAAAAGAGCTAAAATAGCATTATTTTTTAGATCCAGTCATATTCTTGGGTACTGAATACTGTTGTTACTGTGTGCTACATGACAAATGAGAAATCCAAATTAAGAATAAAAGACATCAAGAAATGATTCTTGAAAGAACTTTTCCTATCAGTTATCTCCTAATGGTTCTGTAGATAAGCTAAAACCACTTTGGCCACTTGAGGCTAAAAGGAGTAGACTTCTGGTGCAAGGACTTCTGTGAAGAGCTTACTCTGAAGTAGTTTTTGAATGTCTGTGCCTAAGGTGATGTTAGTTTTGGATGACAGAATTTTTCAAATGAATTTCTGCTACCTCTTTTTTTTTTTCCCCTCAGGCGAAGAGAAATTGCGGAGCGAGAGCGCCGCGAGCGGGAACGAGAGCGGATCCGGATAATGCACGAGCGAGAGGAGTGCCTGCAGAGGGAGAGGGAGCGACTGGAAATTGAGAGGCAAAAGCTGGAGAGGGAGAGGATGGAACGGGAGCGTTTGGAGAGGGAGCGTGTTCGGATTGAACAGGTGGGCACAGCCGTGCTCTGCACTGTGCAGGAGCTTTTCGGAGGATGGCCCAGTTTGCCCTTGCAGGGAATTTTGCTCTTCACTCTTCTACCTGGTCCTTTTTTCATTCATAAAACCCAGCCAAACATTACATAATTCACAATGTACAACAACAGGAATCTTCATTTGTTTGCTTGGGAGTAATTTGATGTAAAATGCTTGCTACTGTAGCAGCTATACAAGTCAGTCTCTAAACTTGAAGTACAACAGATCACTTTGTCTATACCACTCTTCCACAATTTAACTAGATTTTTCCTATAGAATACCACTGCAGACTTCAAAGAAGTGTTTCTGGGCAATAAATACAGTAGTAATACAAGAAATTACCTGGAGACATTTCCGTGTAACAGCCAATAGCATCTCCAGATCTCGTCTACTTTTTTAGAGAAATATTCCCTGTGCTCTTTAATCTTAGATGCTACCCAAGGATGAATTTTATCAGACAACCTTTAGCAGAAAACTGTCATGGGATAAGCCTGTATCCTTGCCACCTCTTCTGTGGGTATCTCTAGTACAGACCTGCTCTGTTTGTGGTTCCTTTCCTGGCAGGAACGTCGGAAAGAGGCGGAGCGAATTGCACGGGAGAGGGAGGAGCTGCGGCGGCAGCAGCAGCAGCTCCGCTACGAGCAGGAGAAGAGAAATTCCTTGAAACGTCCACGGGATGTCGATCACAGGTAATTCTCAAACTGGTTTTTTGCAGTACATAATAAAAAGAAGCAGCTCCAAGCCTTGTATCAGACTTGAATATGCATTTGTACCTGAAGCAGGTCTTCACACAGAAGAACTGGATTTCTGGTGTTTGTTTGGTTTGACATTAGTTTATGACAAACATGAAACACTCCTTATCTGTAGGAGGGAGCTTTGAAATTAGAGAAGCATCTCATGAATTAATTCTTATTGTGTGAAAAAACCCCAATTCAGAGCATTTGCTGAGAAAAGCTGTACTGCCTTGATAGTTGAAACTTCTAGCATCTACTTTAAGAATTCATATTTCTGCTAAATGGATGGTTAGTTCTGGGTGTCTTATTAAATGATTTTGTCCACCACTCCTTTAAGAGTCTACCTTTGTCAGTGGCTTTCCAAAGGTCAAATGAGCATCTCCTAAAACAGACAACTGACTCAACGATTTTCTGTGTATTAGGCCTGGATTTGGCTGCATGTGACTGATGAGTTCCTTTGTTTTGGCTAAAGGAGAGATGATCCTTACTGGAATGAGAGTAAGAAGATGGCTCTTGATACAGATGCACGTTTTGGCCATGGCTCAGATTACAGCCGCCAGCAGAACAGGTTCAATGACTTTGATCACAGAGAACGAGGCCGATATCCAGAAGGTTCTTCTGTTCCATCATCTTCTTTTGATAGGTAAGTTTAGATAATGGAACAGGTATTTGTCTGCCAGCATCTCTGTGGATTTTACTCTTAACTGTTCAAAACTGAACGTGGTGCTAAAGGCTTTACACAGTTCTGATGTAATAGAATTCCAGTACTGTCCTGACATTTCTTATGCCTTCAGGACTGGCCACTTTTATCATGGATTCTAATCTGCTTTTCTCTGAGGACTTTAACTACTTGGTGGCCTTTTTTGTTACACATTTCAAAAGGATTTTTGCAATTATTCCTTCCTCTTTCACATCTAGTCACAAGTTCCAGTGGATTACCTGTGTAATTTACTGTGCAGTACATGCTGGTTCCAGATGCAACTTCTTGGTTCCATTAAACATCTCCAGTAACCACTAGTAAAGCTAAGACCACATAGTTGTAGCTTCTGGAATTCTGCTTTTAGGTTGCAGTGAACTAGAATTGTAAATACAATTCTGACTTGAGAAATTTAGCATTCCCCTGATTCATACTGGGCATAAAGATGCCCCCCAGTTGCTTAAATTACACTGACCAAAATAGGAACAAATAAATGCATAAAGAAGTGTTTAACTGGCTGTTGGAACTCAAGCTCAAAATTACAATTGTAGAAATAAATGCAATTTGGGGTGGGAAGGATCTTTGATTTCTATTCCACATATATAGTAACAAAGAAGTAATACAAAGATGTGAGATATTTTATATCCTTATGCATGTGCTTAAACAGGAAACAAGCAAATGACTCTTTCCTGCTTTAACAACTTAGGCGAGATCGTTTTGTAAATCAAGGTGAGGCAAAAAAGACTCGCCCAACAGCACGAAGGGAAGAGCCAGGGTTTGAGAGGTACCCCAAGAGCTTCAGTGAGTCCAGAAGGAACGAACCACCCCAGCCCAGAAGTGAACTGCGGGACACGGACAGGCGGGAAGTGCGAGGGGACAGGGATGAGAGGAGAACAGTGATCATCCACGACAGGCCAGAAATCCCACACGGCCGCCACCCCCGGGAAACCGCCTCCAACCCACCCCGGCAAACAAACTGGAAGAGTGAGGGGAGCATAAGCACGGACAAACGGGATGGCAGGTAAATGTGCTGACTAACCAGTGAAAATACTGATTCTTGTAGGATTTATCCCTAGTAGCAATTCCTTATGAATTAGTGTCTAAAGAGAGAATAGACCCTCCCCTCTTAAGAGAAGCACTGGAAGAAATACATAGGTTATCCAATGCTAAATCTCATCTAGGCTGACTCCAACAGTCTGTTCTTAATCATGAGTAGTAACACAGACTTAAGGAGGCTTTTTGTGTAGAATGCAGATGTAAACGAGTAGCATGTGAGCTTTAATTATTTAAAAAGCCACATAGATCTAAAAGAATGTTTCTGAGGAGTCAGCTGCAGGTTGCTAGGAACCAGAGGAATCTCTGCTGTGTACATGTGCTGTGATTTGGTACCAATTCAACGATACTGAAACCCACATTTTGATGGAAGCAATTTTTACAGAGGCGAGCGGCCGGATCGGTCGGGCCGGGAAGTGTCGGGCCACGTGCGGGGAGCTCCTCCCGGCAGCCGCAGCAGCGCCTCGGGCTACGGAGGCAGGGAAGGAGAACGGGGCGTGATGGGAGAGAGAGGTGGAGGACAAGTGAGTCACCTTCTTCTTGTCTTCGTGTGCCTGAAGGAGAGGCTGGAAAATGCAGACTCATGCTGGAAAAATGACCATATAGCATCATCAAAATGATTCACAAGCATTCTGCCTATTTTCAGCTTAGTCTGCTTTATGTTAAAGGTTCTTTTTTAATAACCCAAGAAATTGCAGAAAATTACCCTATTCTCTTTGTCTGGCATCTTTATGATCAGAACAATACCTGAGAGAGTAGAGGATAAAGCTTTTGAGAATTTGTTGGCACCTTTGTAGAGTTTTAATCATACACTGCCTGCTACTTTCAGTGCAGTGTATAACTGTAATTTGTAATGTGATTCTGAGCAAAAATCTTTCTGCAAGACTTGTCTTTAAAGACTACAGATAAACTCACTCCTGCTGCTAAATCTTGAAGCATTTAAAAAGTATTAAATGTTCTTCCTGAGTTTTATGCCAGTGATAATGAGATCAGGGCAGAACTGGGAGTAAAGTGTGAGTTTGTGGAACTTCACTGCCTGCATATCCACACACTTGTCATTGCAACTGTTTGTTACCTAGAATTAACAGGAATATTGTAAATGTGTGAGCAGCCTGTGGACTGAAATCATAAAAGGGGCTGGACTTGTGTTTATTCTATCAGCTGTAAGCTCACCTTTCTTGACAAGGCTGTTTCCTGTAGCTAAATCAGCCCCTTGTTTGTGAGAATGCCTGAGTGTCACTCTCCCCCCAGCACTACAACGAGGACAGGCACGTCGTGGAACGCCACAGCCGTGAGACCGGCCCAAGGAAAGAATGGCACGGACCCAGCTCTCAGGGGAGTGGCTACCACGACACCAGGAGGATGGGGGATGGCCGTGGAGGAGGGGGCATGATGGCTCCACATACCAGGTACAGAAACCACTCCTGCCTCTCCATTCCCCACTGAGCCCTGCAAGCTTTGGTGTCCTTAGGGAGTGCAGCAGGGTGGGTCCCTGTGGCTGCTGCCCTGGGGTGGAGCTGCACAGCACTGAGGGACTCTGCAGAGTCTCTTTTCCTGCATATTTTCAAGTCTCTTTTGAGACTTGAAGTTTAACAGCTGAGTGACAGGAGATGTAAGAATGTTATTACCTGTCAGTTTAGGTATGTATCATAACACTTTTTTTTAAAACTTCTGTTTCCAGTAACTCTTCACCCATTAATAGAGTTGTACAGATCACAGGCAATTCCATGCAGAGGGGAAGTGGCTCAGGATTTAAGCCATTTAAAGGTGGACCTCCACGAAGATTCTAAGATCTACAGCTGTTTGGTTTCAAGATAACTTATTGAAATCTCTTGTAAACTTTCTCTGATTAAGAACAGGAAATCTTGTCTGGAAATCCTGGTTAAATTTTTTTAATTTAACATGATTATTTTCCTCTCAATTTTGGAGGCATTTTAATAGTTACGTTGTAATTTTGGATAGTTTTTGTGTATCTTTGATAAGCATTTTCCCTGAGGCACTAGAGCTATGTATAAAGAAATCGGAACCAAAATATTTGTTAATTCTGTATAAAAGAATAGTTTGCAGCTTTGTGCTAGTAGTTTGATTTGCCAACATTAGCTCTGTGGTGTCATGCTTTAAAGTTAGCTACTTCTCAAACATCCACAATAACCTCCATTTTGAAGGTTGTCCAGGCTATTATCTCTGCTTTCTAATTTGTAGAGAATTAAGATTTGTTCTTTCATTACCGGGTATTATGTAACCTATTTTTGCAGAAGGTACTGTTACATTGAGTGCATTTATGTGTATTCTTGCAAATGTATTCTTTTGAAATAAACCTTCATATTCTGTATAGCTTCTAGTAAGTGTTTAAAGCAGTCTTTGGGGAAGGAAGGCAGAATTAAACAGACATGTTGGTATGGTAAATCAAAGCATGGGTGCCATTAGGTTCTAACTAAAACTTCCTTGTCTCCTTCACTGTTACTGAATTGAAAACTTAGAAGCACATTTGCTCACAGAAGATTAGAATCAAAAAATAGCAGAACACTCAAGCAAGGCCCAAAGAAATAACTTTAGTTTGCTCTTTGTGTTTAGCAAAGCTCTGTGGAAGTTTGGAACAGCTGGGGTTTTACACCAGACTGCCACAAACTGCTCCCTCTGCCCGGGGACTCCTGCAGCTGCTCACTGATGTGGCCTGGAGGAAGAGGCTGCATCTTGTTCAGCCTTTTGGTTTGGGTCAGCATGGAAGGGTCTGTGTTAAACCTTTCTGGACCAGGCCCAAACAGATGCCAGGCAGCCAGGCCAGGGCTCACTTCTCACCCAGCCTGGGTCAGGGTTCAGTCACAGCTCTGCTGTCCAGCGAGGGAGAAAAGCAAATGAATTCCATTTGGAAAAGCTGGGTGGTGGATGGTTACCCACATGAATAGGGGGCTCCTAGCAGAACAGAAGAGCTTAGGAAATAGTCCTTGAATAAGAGCTGGAAGTGTTTACTGATCCAGACTGCCTGTGAAAGAAGGATTTAAGTTCAATTTTTTAAGGCATGAGGCAGTAAGAAGATGCTGATTTCTGCCTGCTGTGTGGAAGAACTGCTAAGCACCTGCAGTGTTCCAGGGGAAGTAAGAGCAGAGCAGAAAGTTAGGCTACCTCCTCAAAACCAGTTTAGTTTTTCAGGAAAGATGGAGGAGAGAGCAACCTGCTTTGTAACAGCATTATCTCTAATTAGTCCGATATGGATATTCACATCTGACAAATATTTAGGTTTAAACAAAAGAAATGCACTGTCTCAGCAAGTGTCTCACTTACCTTAATATATTTAATACATCTTGTTCAATTCTTGAAAGAAAAAATCTAAGAAGTTTAATTTGCTGAGTTTTGCTGCAGGAGTTTCCAAGACAAAGTCCAAGTTCCCAGTGCATTTTCAAAAGTATTTGTGCATTTGGCTGCAGTCTGTGCTTGATCAGGTGTGACAACACACACAAAACAAATACCTGCTCCAAGGTTAGAGTGGCGAATGGATCAAATGGGTAATTTGGAAGTTTGCAACATTAAAAGACAAAGCTATAGAGAGGTACAAAAATAAAACTTCAGATGTGCTTGGTTCCCTTTAAAAGTTTAGATGTGCATTCCAACAGTTAAAGATTAATTAAATTAAAAATCTGATTGTGCAGGTGTAGCCATTTCACTTAAAATACTAAAACTTGGACAATGGGGGAAAACCCTGATTGAAAACAAGTTGCTGAAACCTTTGAATTTATCAAAAGCTTAAGGGCCCCAGAAGTCTGTCCTTTTCTTTTCCAGAGTGAGTTTTTGTTGGGTTATTGTTTGTTGGGTTTTTTAAGTATATCATCCAACTTTTATTATTAGGAAAGAACTTAAATATCTAAATGAAATATTTATTTAAGTTTGCTCACTTAAATTTATTTACATACAATGAGTTTCAGAAGACTGTTAACCAAAATAAATCTCAGTTGGGTAAAGACTTTGAACTAGAGAGAGGCTGATAACAGGAGACACTATTTAAAAGGTTAACAGAATTCAACAGCTTTGTGGTACACAAACAAAAAGGGCTATTAAGATACAGAACTGGATTTTTCTGAAAATTATTTGTGTTCAAAATTATTTTAACAATTTACAAGGAAAATGTTATTTCCTTATAGTCTTTAAAAACACATTAATACAATATAAACAATTAAGGCTTTTAAAATGCAAAACATTCAGTAGTTGAACTTGTAGATGCCATTACAGTGCTGGATAATGGTGTAACATGATGAAAAGTATTTAATTCACATACATTGGTACAAATGCTACTGCATGACCAGATTTAATTGTGTCATGCACCTCTAAAATACAAGTTAAAAAAAATTAACTTTTCCCCTCTCTTGGTAAATCCAGAGTCACTTGCCTGAGCTTTATTTTGCATTTCCTTTTAAGACTAGATTTAGAGATCAGGTAAGCATGGGGTGACTAACAGACTCAGCTGAACTGCTGATTTAACACAGGAATTGCACAATTCTGGTGGCATTTTGAAGACATTACTAATCTGGAAGTATTTTGGAACTTTGCTAAAATATGTCAGGGTTTTGTGTGTGGGGCTTTTTAAAAAGGCATTTCATTGTAAGAAGACCCAGTCAAGGCAGTTAAGACAACAAATGTTTGACTTAGCACTGGAGAACTTGGGGTGACTTCTGTAGGATTCATTTTTGTATGTTCCATCAGCCGTTTCTTCCCTAAGCTTACATGTATGTGTAAAAGGTGATTATCACAAGTGCTACAAACAAGGGCTATGCAGCTGGTGACCAGATAAAAGGATAATTGAAAATTACTTTAAAAAAAACTTGGATAAGAACTTGTTTTGCTGAAAGCTGTAACATAAACCAAAACTGTGTCATTTAACATTAAAGCTCTATCAGGATATTGTGGGGAAACTGCTGACAGTATTTCTCACTCCCTTATAAAGAAATTGCTGTGAGGAATCAACATAATTCTGAGCAAGATGTAACAGATTTAGAATAGATTTCTGTGGCACAGCACAAATACTTGATACTAATATAGTTCTAAGAGCTGCTATCAAAGGTGTGAGGCTCAGCCTGTAACCAGGGACTACACACTGCAAAAACACAGGGAAAAAACATGCACAGGTGCTGTGACCTGTCCAGTACAGTCTGACAGCAACCTGTTTTTGCAAGTACAAAGAGTATCCAAACCAAAAGCTGCTTATTTCATCCATGTCTGGACTGTAACTCCCTGACCAGTCACACTTTTCCAGCATAATGTTACAGCACTCATGATTTCAAGAGTTATCAAAATACAGGTGAAGAAACCCTTGCTACAATAGGTTTGTCCCTTGAAATCATTGTATCTATGGTCACTTTTTTAAGGGGTTCTCTAAAAGTTTTTTTTTCTTCCCAATCCCTCAGAGAAAGCATGTAAGAAATCCAGAAATACAAGCATACTGCTGTAACCCGAGTATATGGAATGCAAACGTAATTATTGTAACTATTGATGATAAAAAATGCAAAAGCTGGATTACAAGTAGTTTAAAGTCCACAAGCAGGTTCCTTGGTTCACTGTATCTATCTGCAGTGCCTGGAAGACACCATCTATCTCTATGCTTTTCCAAGAAAAAGAAGGATTTTATTTGCACAGCAATACTTTTTTCCTGTAGTTAATAGAATCAGTGGTAGTATTTACCCATGCAGTTGGCCAAAATCCCCATCCTGGTACCTCACAGAGAACCTGGTTTCAAACTTTCAGTGTGAAGGGCTTCACTAAAACTCAATTGTAAACAAAACAGTAACTAAGAGAAACCAGTTTCTAGCTCTGGTTAATCTGCAATAACAAAAGCCCTAAAATTAATAGACCTATTGTTGGTCTGATAACAAAATACTAGAGAGAAAATTGTCTGTTTTCTTATTTTTGAGTTCCCCAAAACAAGAGATGAGCAAACCCAAGGGTGTTCCCATTACTCAGCTGATTTAAGTTCTTGAAGTGATTTAAGAGACACTGGTGTTCCTTCTAATTGCAATTTTGACCTTTTCCTTGGCCAGTCAGCAGGAACAAAAGCCATCACAAGGTTTCTGACAAAAACTTATCCCAGCTTTTTTGGAAACACTTTCAGAAGAAATCTAAAAATGCTAAACTAACGTGAATTCAAAATTGCTTAGCATAAACTTTTCAAAGTTACAGCTGAAGTTTTAACTCAAAAAGCCCATCCAAATTTTCCTAAGGGCTTCAACAAGGAAGGAGAGCATGAACTTCTAAGACAGACCAAGTATCCCATTATTTCATGCAGGTCTGTGGTGGAGAACCTCAGTTTGTCTCAGCTAAAGGCTTTGGCTCATGAGACACTATTAGATCAATCCCCATGTTTCACAATGGGTATCACTTATGGTGGATGGGACATAAACTGAAATTGGGTCAGCACTAAAGGAAGTTCAAGAGAGTAATTAATAAAAAGTAACAAAACTTAGCTGAGTTTGTGTCCCTGTCCCCCCCCAAGATCTCTGTACATTTGGCTGAGTGTTTGACTCTATCAGACAACCCCATTTCGTTCACTTTTGGCCCCAGGAACAGCAGCACAGCCCCAGCCCCTGCTGCCCTGAGCCCTGTCTGCCCTGATCACAGCAGCAGCTGCCCTTCATTGCAGCAGTGTTCCACTCTTTGGAAGCACTGTCAAGACTGAGCTTGCAAAAGTGCTGAAACTTCTGAATTGTCCCCTAGGATTTCCCAAAATAGCATTATTATATTGCACAGTTCTCTATGCTGTAAAGTTTCTATGCTGTAAACATGGGAGCTTGACTTTCTAATGATGATTAACTGAGTATTTAAAGATTTTAACCTTGAAAAGCAAGGAATTGCCCATTTCAGCACATGAAGCTTCTCTGTGAACACAAGTAATCCTACAAACCAGAAAGGAATGGGGAAGGCAGATTTCAGCAAATTCTCTAGAGAGAACTCCAGCAAAGACAGCTCAGAGTGATAGGAGCTGACACTAACCAAAACTGCACATTAGGCAACTGACATTTAATAGGAATATTTGGGGCTATCAGAGGATCACAGCACAGCTAGTCCTGACTGTAAAGCACAGTGAGAGTGAAGAGCAGTGTGTCCAGGGACAGACACTGCCAGCCTGCCAGGAAATGAACCTGCTGGGCATTACCTAGGTGAGAAAATGTGGCCCCTGCACGCTGTGCCACAGCTATTTGTGTCCAAAATAACAGCAAAATTAAGGACAAAGCCTTAAACAATCTCAAGAGGTAGCACAGGGACTTTTATGTTCCAGCCTCTCTTTCCTCCTTAGCATTCCCTGTGGCACCTCCCCATCAAAGCAGATCACAGCCCTTAAATCCAGTGCCTTTGTCCTGGCCAAGCTGTGAACAAGAGGGAGCTGCACAGGACACTGAACATCAGACAGACTCTGTAAATGATGTGTTTTGAGGTGTCACTCACCTCCTCCCATCCACACTGACAGTCTCTGGCTGGTTATGCAGGACAAAGCAGGATGAGCACTCGTCAGGATGAAATGCCATTTTGGGCCTTGCACGTGATATTTGCTATCACATGCTGGACTGAATGAACATTTTTGAGAGTTGGATTTTTCTTGCTACAAGGTGTTCATCATAGCACAGACAGACAGGAAAAATGGGAGCACTCTACTGCAAACAAACTACAGCTTGTTATTTTTGCTTTTCTGTAATATGCTTTCTAATGAGGATTCTGCATCAATTAACCTGCATCTCCTGAGTCACCTGTTTAATGCTGCAACCTTTAAAAATCTACTTTTATATTAAATAAGCTCTTAATTCAGTATGTTGTATTGAAGGATGTAGTTTGNGACAGACAGGAAAAATGGGAGCACTCTACTGCAAACAAACTACAGCTTGTTATTTTTGCTTTTCTGTAATATGCTTTCTAATGAGGATTCTGCATCAATTAACCTGCATTTCCTGAGTCACCTGTTTAATGCTGCAACCTTTTAAAAAAATCTACTTTTATATTAAATAAGCTCTTAATTCAGTATGTTGTATTGAAGGATGTAGTTTGTATAGATTCTCTAATAAGCATCCTAATGCAAAGACCTCATCCAAGCCAAGAGCTGACTTTGTTACAGAACCAGTGGAGCAGGAACAAAGAATGGTTCAGTTAAAAATACATCAGCTTTCCCTTTCACTTGAGTACTTCCTGCTGAATGCACAAGAAAATTCCATTTCAAGAACTCAAAACTGCCTTTTATTACATACTGGAAAATGTTTTCAAGAGCTTGTGTATACAAGTTTGAAGAAACATGACAATCATGTGAAATACCAAGTGAATAAGAGCCTGCCTGGCAGTCTGAGGTTCCCAGCAGAGCCTGTGCTCCCCTTGGAGCTCGTGTGCCTGGGAGCCACAAGAGCAGCTCTGCAGAGACACTCTGACACATTATTTCTTACAGCAACGACAGGGACAGCTACAGAGTGAAGGTTCTGCATTGTGTTTGAGTGAATTTGCAGGAATGCTAATTTCGTTCTCTGGTGTTACAACCCTCCTCTGGATCTGCTTTGTTGGGTGGCAGATTCCACGAGTGTCACAAGAAAACTGGTGGATTTGAGCATTTACAAAGTGCCTTACAGAAAAACATCTCTATGGCAGTGCTCAGTTTTTTGCTAATCTTAAGAATACTTGTATGTAGCTTTTTTATGTCACAACTATAATGCAACAACAAAAATTCTATGGTTTTGTTTTCTGTGCTAGCATTTATCTAGTGGAAAACAAGTTCTACTCTACTTTTCTGGACACTTTCATATATATTATGTAGGTATTTGCAGCATGTGCATGCTAAATTGTATAAATAGATTTAAAGTACAAATCTATACCCTTCTGCCAGAACGTGAGCTGGAGGAAAAAACAGAGGAAAAAAAAGGCAAATGAAGTAAACAGAAGTAGATACTGTTTTCCTGGTACTCCAAGACTATATTGTGCAATATTGTTTTCCAAGCTCACTTCATATAGATAAAAGCAATTCTGTTCAGGTTTTTTGATCCTCAGATACTGTCAGAGATACCAACTGTGACAGGTGCTTTTGGAATGGTTACTCCCAGTAGGGCATAAATTAAGCTTCCAGATGAATTTCATTTTGGGTATTAGGAAGCTCAGCTGCTTGTAACTTTTGCCACTAACAAGCTCAACTCATGCAGCCCTAGATTTCAGGAATTCTTTACCTTTTTTCCAAAGCTTCAAGACCTGTAAAGAAAAAAGGATATTAACAGAGAACAGCATGCCTTCCATCTCAAATACCCTGAAACCCTTTACTCCTCCTCTGTTGAAAGAAACTGAATTATCTGGTAGTTGGAACTTCATGACGAGCACTGCATTTAACTCTTCTTCTTGTGACCAAATGACCATAATTGCTCTACCTACAGTAGATGAAGTTTCAGGCACATCAGTCTGAAACAGGAAATGTTACATGAATTCTTCTAATACGAGCAAGTATCTTAGGCAAAGAGATAAACTCCACAGCCACAACAGCTAAATTCCTTCCAAAAGGAGTTCAAGTGGCAATACTGTCACTGAAAATAATAACAAACACTTAGCTTGACATATTTATTTTTCAAGGTCAATAAATAAATGTAAATACACAAATTTGGAAAAATCTTAGTAACAGAATGTTTTTAAACAACATTCTGGCTTAAAGTCTCTGTTATTGACACTATTGGAATAGTTTCTCATCTACTTAAAGTAGCTAAGTCATTATCTTGGTGATCCTCCATCACATTAATTTGTTTGTAGAAGTTAGGCTGCTGCAAAGGAAAAAAAGACATCAACCTTTGCTTTGACATAGAAAATTATCTGAACTGCATACATTAAGTATTAAAATTACTTCTCTGGGCATGACTTTTCTAGAGAAGATACTTTTAAATTTACAGTTTATATATTAGAGACCTCCTACTGTTCATTACTTCATCATTATAAAAGGGAAATTGTAACAAAAGTGGAAAAAAAACGAAAGAGGAAAAGGCATGGAAGAAAAGTGATACAAATTGGCCCTTTAGTTGGTAAGACATTCTTCCTTAATCTCATTTTCATTCTAGCTTGGTAACAGATGTGTGTGATGACTGGTTGCCATCAGTGCAGCAAGTTTGCTTGAAATAATTGTGAAGTGACTTTTTACTGGTGACTTGTGTTAGACACCCACTTTTCTAGACATTCTCCAAACACCTGGAAGCAGGAATGTCATATTCCACCTCAGCTTGCCCAGGTTATTCTGTGTGAACACTAAGGCTTAGAGCACAGATACAGAACTTGTCCAGGAGAAGGAAGCAGCCTTTTTCAAAAGTATCTACAAATCACTAAATAGAAATTTTTATCAAAAGCAAGAAGGTCATTGTTACTGATTTAATGGAAGTGGAGGAAGATTTGTGGTTCCCTCAAAATTCATCAAGTGTTCTGTTTCTGCATTCTATAAATACTACAAGACACAACATGTTTATTTGGTTCCCATAAATTAGAAAAATCTGGTTTCCAAAAATTCTAAATTAGTGATTTAAAAAACAAAATATTACACCTGACCACCTTTCAAACCATCTCAGAGAGCAGTTTTACTCCTCTCTCACCCCTTCAGAAGTGTGCTTTTTTTTAAGAATACATGATTTATAAAACAAACAAAAAAGTGTGTTTTTAACTACAGTACACTTGCTTAAATATACAAGTGGACACGTTAACGTCATGTGGAAGTTCAAGGTACTTCTGGATAAAAGGCAGATAGTTAGTTATTTTAACTCTGCATTCTTATATAGAATAATGATTATTATAGACTTTAGTATCCTCTCATCATTCATCTATCATATGGAGAGATCAATAAATAAAAGCTTATCTGGTCCAGTTTACCTACAAGAGAAAAAAAATAATAAAAGAAAAAGAAGTTACCTATAAAATTACTTGTTTAAACCCTGATAATATCTGAGTTGCCATACCCAGTTTGTAGTTGCAAGAAAAGCAAACAATATTCATCTTGCTTTTTAATAAATGCCCCATTTTTTTCATGACTATTTTTGTATGCTGCCTATCAAGTCACATATTCTTGGGGCAAGAAAGCTGGCCAGGAGATGCAGTGATAGGAGTAACAAGTATAAATCTGGGTTCAAAAAAAGAACATACCAGATCCAGAAGCAAAGAAATCTGGACACACTGAGGAGGCAGTGCCCAGCTGTTATTTGGGCTCTTGTGTCGTGGAGACTATACCCAGACTAAGATATAGTTTCATAGTATGGAATTAACACAGAACTCCATTGTGCTCGTGTACAGACTTCAGGAAAAAGCCTTACACAAAATGAATTACCTTTGTTTAGAGTAGAAGATAAAATAGCTTACTAACTGATGTAACGAGTAATGGATGTCACTATGACACAGGACTTGCCATGAGTTGTGTGTTCAGCTACAAGGTGCAGTATTTCTTATGACTAACTCAAAGCACAGCCGCATCCAACTGTGATTTGGGATTCCCTCTTGAGCAGCACGCACTATGACTTTGAAGGAAGTCTGTCTGATTGTTGCAAAGTCATCCATCCTCTCTTGGAACATGAACAGAATCCATGGGGTAATCAGGCACAGGCGGCATGTAACAGGTTTGTCTTCCTTTTCACTCCTTGTTTTTGCTTCTGAGGACATGCACTCGGCTCCAGGTGGAATCCATGTTGTGTTACAAGAGAACACAGCTGTTCTTCTCCTTCTCCCTCTCCTTCTCTCGAGGCTCTTTGCGTTTGCGTTCGTTACTGGCGGATTGTCTCGTGGTGGCTGGAGAGGCAGCACCTTGTACCTGCTGTGTGGGGAAAATAACGTGGGGATGAACCCAGCAGCACTGCAGAGACAGCCATTACTCTCACTGTGTGGTCAAACAAAGAGTTTAAGTGTTATGCAAACCAGCAGAATTCAGGTAGAGGTTTTTGGTATACCTACTCTAAGACCTCCACAAAACTGCACATTTATTGAAAATGAAGTCAGCTGAAAATATATTTCAAATTTCATGTGTCACTTCTGTTGTGTCCACATATTCAGATCAACAGTTTCAATAAAATATGGTTTCAAGCATTTTCTGGCACTTCTGTGTTATTGTACTGGAATTTTTTCTTAGTTTCTCTTCTAAGTACATAATCTACATTTCACCATTTGCAGAATAAAAGTCCTGGTGTGGACATTGAGATAATGGTGAGGCAGCAGCTTTTTGTGACTAGAAACTCTTTAATAACTTGGCAAGGGGGTTGGTATACAAAGGCAGTGTAAGTTTTGTTAATTCATCATCTGTTCCCTCTGTTACCCATTCATAGCTGCAAATGAGCAGGCTCCTAATCCTGTTCAGCAGGTTCTTCAGTTCCTTCTACCTTTGGCAGCCAGCAGTAATGAATCTGTGCTTTAGATAGGTACTGCTCTTAAAGCAACAAGCAGTGCAAACAACAACTTTTAACTGTCAAAATTCTTGTTTCATGCTTAAAAAACTTATCAGTTAATGGATCTGAATTACTTCCATCCAAAGATGCAGGCTTTATATAAATTACTTCTCATATATTTGTAAATAAAAGCAGTTCTGGAAGTCCTCAGTGGTTAAGAACTCTCTAAATCCAAAACACCAACTTAATATTGTCTCTGGCACAGAAGATTCAGTTAAATTGCATTTTTGCATAGACATGTGCATGAATCACATTTTAAGAAGATTTTGAAATCAGCTGCTTATGGGTATGGGATGGAAAGGTGTACTGAGAGAAACTGAATTGCCTAATTTGGAACAACAGAACAGATTCACATGAGATCACAGCCTAAATCACCTAAAAAGGTACAGCAACAAACTTCTGCAAGGCAAAATGAAGACAAAGCTTCAACTATTATCAAAAGTTTAGTTTGAATGCTTTTCTGCAAGAAATGTAAAATACTAGCTAATGCCATCTTTGTAACCTGACATATTAACTCATACCATCATTCCAAATTAAGCAGTATAAATGAAACTCTAACTTAGAAGGTTAAGCCTGCATTTAAGTATTTAAATGTTTGTAGTTGCCATATCTACATGCATACTCCCAACAATTGTAGCATATTCCTAAAGACTCCTATATTCACCTCAGGCAGAAATATGTACAAACACAGATGTGTCTATGCAATTATTAATACTTTCTAAAACTGATGATCATATTCTGTGGTACTGTTTTCTTACCTGGACCTGAGCAGCTGCTTGTTCTTGTTCCTGATAGTACTGAGAAGCTCTCCTGTCCTCCTCTTCCTGGAGCTTCTTTGCTAGCTCTAGATCACTGATTCCTTCTGGGATCTGCTCCCAGTTAATCTCTTGATTCTGCTGCTCTTGTTGTAGAGACAATGCCATCAGATAATCCTAAACAGTAAACTTGTTAATTAATGCTCTTTCACAGAGAAAAGATTCAAGTCATATCAAGTGAATTTTCCAGCATGTGCAGCTACACAGAGCCATCACTTTTCTCCTAGCCTTATCTTCAAATGGAGACCACAAATTTGGTTCAGAACCTGTTCCTAACCTCAGCTGCAGAAAGGCTGAGAACAGCTACTTTACATGTCTGCTTTCACAATGCCTAAGGTGCAGCACAGAAAACACCAAAACTAATTAAAAATTTTTGCTTTCAGGTTTAAAATCTGTTACCCAGACAGCAGCAAATTATCTGTCACATTTTTATTTTGAAAGAGAGATGCAGTGCCTCAATTTATTAAGAAGCATCTTATTCAATTCCCCCCAATATTTAAAAAACAAGAATGGTGATCATGATAAACTTGTTCAGAATGTAAGATTTCCAGCGAGCTTCGTCTAGCTCTGCATTTGTGCATTAACTGGTACAACTCAGCCCCACCTCAGACATGACTTCTGCAACTCTGTGCCTCAATGAGAATAACAAACAGCCACAATCTGCTGTGGGGTTTGTCCTAATTCAGCCAAGTGGGCAGCAGAAGGCAAAGTTCAGCTATGACCATCTTAATGAGCTGAAGGGAGTTTGTTATGTAGGAGAAGTTCCACAGCCCACTTCTGTTTCCATATCCAAAGCAGAGGTGACATTTCACCTGAGTGAGAACTTGGCAGAAGTAGATTCTGAGAGATTAAAATCCCATTTTCCTCCCTCAAAACCATATTAATACTTTCAAGTGGCACTTTTGGGAACCCTAATCTAATTACCTAAAGGAGTTTTATAGTCCCACATATGCATGAGTATACACACATCCACATCTGTAGAATTACACATAAATACAACTAAAAATCAGTACTAACTTAGAGTGGAAAAGCAGAAATCCAGTACCTGATCTATTTGATCCTGCTGCCCTCTGTAGACAGTCTCAGGGTCTGATGGAGGTCGCAGGTGGAATTCAGAGTCACAGAAATTCCCGTCACCATCCACGTTGTGTAAGCTTTCCCACACCACCTTCTCTTCTGTAAGAAAGCCCTGGTCTGTCACCAGCAGGTAAAGCTGACCCTATACAGAAGAACAAGAAAAAACTGTAAAACTAAAAAAAATACTTTTTACAATCTAAGTAGCAGAAATGATACAAATGCTGCATTCCAATGAAACATTCATTTAGAGTTTTTAGCAAGTTTAATAATTACATAAATCAGCAAACAGCATTAAACCACCAGATACTAGTATTCACTGCTAAATCAACAGCCACACAATTTCTGTATTCCATCTTGCAACTCTTCATTCTTAATGAAAGTTCATATTGACTAGAAATTAATATAAAACATTTATATATATATATGAATGAATATACTAAAATATATATCAAGCTATATACCTTGACAGCTCTTTAGAAACACACCTAAGAAGCAGACTTAAAAACTGGCTTAAAAAACTTTAATCCCAGGAGTAATCAGATTAAATTCTAAAGGCAAGTTATGGAAACAAAAGTGATCTTTCCAAACAATCCAAGAGGCATTACCTCAAAATGGCCACATCTCAGACTTCATGTTTCATAATGAGTTTTGATACAATTTGAGGTCTGTGTCAATTGAAAGCTCTAAATTTAAGATTCTTGCTTTGACTTATCACCAGTAACTGCTTTTGTTGGCATTTTAGTAATTTGTACAGTTCCATATGACCAAATTTCTCGATTTCAAAGTCTGAAATTATAAAATGGGCTGGTCTGGAGTGAAGGAGACAATGCTAACAAGTGCAGATACCAAGGCACTGGAAGGATGAAATGTAAGCTTAGGCTGAAGGAGTGGGAGAGGAGCTGAAATCAAAGGGAAATAACTGAAGTAGGCCCCAGGTAAAAGGAGATGGTGCTGCATGTCTGAGGGACAGCAAAGCAGCACAAAATACCAGTTTAAATTTCCATTTAAATCAATCCATTTCTTTCATCCTACCTTTTTAATAATGTTTTTAGGATTATACTCCAAATCAAGAATGTTGTTACTGACCATACAGCACATTAAGACTGAAGCCTCCATTAGTATTACTGAATGTACCTGATCAATACACACAATACAAAACTTGTGGCAGTGGTTTAGCTGTAAAAATCAAGGCAGTTTATTGTGACATCCACAAAAATTTGGTATTTGTATTCCAGCAGCACACAAAGGATTCTCAAATATCACTGTGCAAAAGTTGTACCAAAGCAAGAGGCAGATCCTGTTCTAATGATTTGTAAGGCTAAACAGGCAAGAAATGGAAACTCTGTCCATGCCCAACACATACAGAACAAGCTCCCTGAGTTCTCTGAAGTCATTAAATAACTCTAAGAGAGATGCTGAAATTCCAATCACATCTCGTCAATCCCAGCCTGCTTACAGCCACCCCTCCTGGGGCTGGGAGGTCACTTGATGTAACAAAAATATTACTTGAAGACTCATGTGCAGCAATTATTCCAATATTACCTAATAACCACAACATGGACCTATACACAAGGCCAAATAGAGTGGATAGAAAACCCAAACCAAAACCAAACAGCTAACACTGCTGTATGTTCAAGCTTGGGAATGGGAGTTAACTAGCACAGGGGGGTTTCACAGACATAAATACAAGTGTCAGCAACAAGTCTGATCACATAACATGATCTAAGAAATCATCTGTCCCTTGGAAACCTGATTAAGAACTGAATGATACTCCTAACACTTAAAATTACCTGAAGTAAACAAAAGGAAGTAATTTTGCAGTGTTTCCAGTTTGCACAAAACACCTATTTCGCAACATTTTGTGTATGTCTTCAAAGCGATGTAAAAAAATCCCAGATATTTTAAGATAAAATGTATTTGAACTTCTCCATTTTATTTTGAACAGTACATTGACTCAAAACCTAAAAAAGGGGGTGACGTGTGTGTCTCTCAGGTTTCCTCTATTATGCCCATACATTTTTAATTACAGCTCATAAACTGTGTAGCTTAGTAATACTGAAATTATGAAAAGACTAATTTTCCTATCTCTGAACTATTGTAAGTTTAATTTTTCCACATACAAGTATTACGGCATATCATTGCCTTCATGGTACTAGAATCTAGTGTCTAAGGATGCATTAAAGCTAACACTTGTTTGAAATAGAGACCTGTTTCAAATCTTAAATACAATTCATATTCTTACTTTGTAAGAATTTCTCAGTTGAACACTGATTGTAAAAACGTCACGTTAGAGTAAGAAATAGAAAATAAATGTAACACGGCTCCCTAATGCAAGGCAATAAACTGCATTACATATCACCACATTACCTGAACACCAGCACTGCAATTCCAATCCCAACTGCATACCTTAAAACATTCTGCTTCACCTGAACAAAGCTTAGCAAACCAACAAACACAGCCTCCCTAGTACCTGATAAGAGACAGGGTTCCTGTTCACATTATTGAAATGAAAGAAAAATGGGAAATCACAGATCAGAGATCCAAAGTCTTATTTTTAACCAACTTCTCTGTTCTCTGCATCATATTAGTATAATTAAATTGAATCCCACAAAAAACCCCAACCAGGACCCTCACAATATTGCTAATATTCACGGATCCTTTGGCAATAATTTCATAAATAAAGTCAGAGGAGTTGGCTCTTTTGCTGTGAGCTGTAATGTAGCCTCTCATCACGGGTTTGTTCCTTCTACGTGCAACACGAGAACAGCAGCCCTATCCACAGCCTGGCCTCGTGGGCACAGTTTTAATGCCAGGCACGTTCTCTTCCCAGTGCTGAAGGCACGGCCACATCCAGAGGCACACCCAGACTGCAGCAAGGAGCGACCCCAGAAAAGCCTTTTATCCTCTGACCTCCGCGCTGCCTCCGAGCCGGGCCTGCACCGGGCCAGGCCGGGCCTGGGGCCGGGAAACAGCCGCCCTTCCCCGGCACTTCCCACACCCCGGGCCGGGGCTGGCTGTGAGGGACAGCGACAGCCCCGAGGGACAGACAGCCCCGAGGGACAGGGACACAGCCAGCCCCCGAGGGACAGGGACAAGGACACAGCCAGCCCCCGAGGGACAGGGACAAGGACACAGCCAGCCCCCGAGGGACAGGGACAAGGACACAGCCAGCCCCCGAGGGACAGGGACAAGGACACAGCCAGCCCCCGAGGGACAGGGACAAGGACACAGCCAGCCCCCGAGGGACAGGGACAAGGACACAGCCAGCCCCCGAGGGACAGGGACAAGGACACAGCCAGCCCCCGAGGGACAGGGACAAGGACACAGCCAGCCCCCGAGGGACAGGGACAAGGACACAGCCAGCCCCCGAGGGACAGGGACAAGGACACAGCCAGCCCCCGAGGGACAGGGACAAGGACACAGCCAGCCCCCGAGGGACAGGGACAAGGACACAGCCAGCCCCCGAGGGACAGGGACAAGGACACAGCCAGCCCCCGAGGGACAGGGACAGAAGGGACAGACAGCCCCGAGGGACAGGGACAGACAGCCCCCGAGGGACAGGGAGAAGGACACAGACAGCCTCGAGGGACAGGGACAGCCCCGGCCTGTGCCGCTGCTGGCCCCGGGGCACAGCCCACCAGGCCGAGCTCGGGCAAGGCAGGTAACCAATGCACACAAAAATGCCTTTCAAATGCCCCTCACCGAGAAGGGAACCAACGCTTCACAAAACGTTTCTACCTTCAGAAAAATCTTAACTGACTGTTTCTGGAGTATTGCCAGCTTATCTTTCAGATTTGTTTTTAAATGTGGGGGTTTTTAAGAAATACCCAGTCTCATGGGTTAACACTGCCCCCCAAAATACCAGCACATAATAGACAGTAAAAATAGCTACTAGTAACTACAGTCAATAGGGAATAAAACAATAAAAGAAAGTCTCAAGTCCATAACTACTGTAGACAGAGGTTACTTTAACGAAGTTATGACTAATTATTTATCCTAAGAATCAATATTTAGATCATGTAGACCAATGCCCAGATTTTATAGTTTCACATACAAAAACCTTGAAATAAAGCTGAGGATAAAGCAAGATTATTGTCCTGAACAGGGATGTCTCAGTCTTCTGGTTTGCACAAAAAAAAACCCCTCTCTGAAAAGCACAGATACAGGCTACAGGGGATGGTACTAGACCTCCTTTCCTTGGATAATTTCATAAACAGATTAAATAATTAAGATCAGTGTTTTTAAACTACTTGTTCCAATGCCAATTACCAAGTTTCCAGCAATTCAGAAAACTGAAGAAGAAAACCAAACACTTGTCCAATAGCTTCATACAGTAAAGACAAAACATTTTAAGCTTTATGTTTTGAATAGTATGCAAATATTCTCTTGGACTTCTGGATCAGATCTTCTCATTTTTGTGAAGGCTGATGAATGAGTGTTGTTTTAATTTTCTCTAACAGTTAAAACATTCAGATATACTAATATTAAAAAGATTTTTTCAAGGAAGTATATACTATTGAATTCAGAGTAACCCTCAGCATAAGAACTGTACACTTACTAAACAATTGAAAAATAAAGATGTTTTTAAGCAGTTGTATTCATTGCCTCTACTGTGCCAACCTTAAATGTCCAAGGAAAAAGTGCAGTTATTGTTATGAAATACTTTTATTCCAACACAAAGTGTATCTGTTGAGTTCTGAAGCAGAAACACAGCATTTGTAACATAGAAAACACACATACTTAAAAATCCAAACAGGTGTCTTGATACTTTCCAGTAAAGAACACAGGTTCTATCACAAACAAGTCTGTGGGAAAAACATTCCAACTGAACTAATATCTTACCAAACTGATCCCCTCTTTACAGTCCTGTTTTTCCTTGATCTAGGGAATTATCATTTGATGTATTTATTATCTGCATAATGAAAAGCAAAGGCAAAAAAATAAAATCACATTTTTAACTGCTGAAAATTATTACTGTATAATCACATGAGCCTAGACTATTAGTATGCAATTAAAGGGACAGGAAGGAGAAAAAATAATTACTTGGGCAAATGGACAAGGTATGGAAATCCAAGTCCTTTCACTAAAATATCAGCCTTAAAAAACTCATACTGCACTTAAAAAATATCCCCAGTGTACAAGTCCTTGTATCAGCTGTAAATTAAAGCTGCCAAATAAAAGTTGAAGCATTAGCCTAATTAGAATAATAATCACTAATTACTCAAGCTGAGTTTCTAAAAATACACCTATTTTATTACATGGACATTACTTCTCAAATGTGTAATTCGGTTTTGATTAACTTCATAGCTGCTTTATTTATACATTTCCATGTATTGGTTTGGAGGGGAAAGAGGGAAAGGCAGTATTAGAGAAAGACAAAAAATAATTGGATCATTCTTGCCCTAGAAGTTCTGCAGCTCCATTTTCCCTGGCATATGTCTCCAGTTTTCCTGATGGATGGACTTTTCTCCACAGACCAGCTACTGCTGACTACTGCTCCAACTGTGAGAAAACTCCATCTGCAGAGCGAGCACTAAACCCAGGAGATGCAGCTGGAGTGAAGCAGTTGGAAAAAAAATCTCAACTCTGTAGCAACAATGCATTTGGCACTCATATGAGTATCCTGGAGGTCTGAAAATTTCTGGATAGCTGATCTTGGCTAACAGCCCAAGTTAAGTCTATTTCTGACTTGATAAAAAGACCCCCTAGATGTGTAGCTACTGCAAACAGCTGGATAGTTTAGAAGAAGGCAAAAGAGTTACTGCTGGCCTTTAAATATCAATTTAAAAGTTCTTTTCTGTCCTTATTAAAAAGTTTCTTGATATCTCAAATTCTGTCATGTACCACTCAGCAAAAATCCAAATCAAAGTGAATACTGTTTACAAGCAATAACCTCAGGAACTAAAACATGTAAATAACATGGAAATTAAACACTAACTACAAGGGAGGTCCCCATAATGACTGTGAAAAACAAGAATAATGGCCTCTATTTCCAAACTTAGCATTTCAGAATTCTATGAATTCTCAAAAAGCACAAGATTAAAACCACTGTGATTTAGCAGCAGCAAACCTTAAATATACAAACAACACTCTTCTTCAAATATTTTAACTTTATATTTCTTAGGACTTGTATTTAGTTCTTACAGGTAAAACTCAAGACACAGATTCTTGGTCATTGCCTTAACCTGTTCTATATTATTAATATTGGCTAAGGATATTTAATTCATTGAAGTGCTGCATTTTATTTCTATAAGGAAAAAGGATCTCAACTGAGAAGTACATGTTTACAAGTATGAAGCTGATAAAGCACAAACACACTCCAGGTTCTGGCCTTTAATATAAATACTGGGCTGCAAAAGACTAGAAAGAGCACGTGTTTTACAAAACTAATCTGTATTTATAATCCACAGGTCAAAATGATACTCCTTGACTCTAATACAAATAATGTTTTAGATTTTAAAGGCTTTAATAATAGCACAAAACCACATTATTTCCAGGAGGATTTATGCATTTTATCAGGAATAGTCTTTAAACAAACTAAAAGAGGTATCCTGCACCTCCAGATACCAATTTGTACCCAGAGAGTACAGCTGTACTTTTATTATTTTCTTTTTTAAAGCCAAACTAGGTTGAGGTTGGGGTTTATTCTTTCCTCCCCACTCCACAATGAAAGCATAAAACAGTGTACAGGCTTGCTTCATGAGCTACCACCAGCTAATCTAAGAACTAAATTTAGAAAAGCAGAGAGTGGAAAAACCATACTCAAAATTGTGATTTAAATGAGCTACATCAGGAAGTGTAATATTTGACCACACAGAGATATATTTAATAGCTTTTGGTTATTTCAATGGAAGAAGGGAGGAGAAAGATCTGTTTACTTGCCCTACTGCTTTAAGGAAGTGGCACTGTATGCACAGATTTAAAATACATCTCAGATGTACTCTAATTAGAAAACCAAATGTGTTACCTACTCGTAGAGTTAATCATTATTTATGAGGACTGCTCAGACCTTTAGCTCAGCTTATGAACAGTTACTCAAAATGCCAAAGATTAGCACTGACAGTCAAGATTAACAGAGGGAGGAAAAAAGGACTACTAGTGACAAATGAGTGCCATTCACATGAGGTACATGACATTATCATATAATGGCAAAACCAGTGGTTTCCTAACTTTTTTGCATGTTACACACCTCTTCTTTTTTTGCTTTTATTTCCATTATTCATAAGTATAAGCGTACATGAAATTAAAGTCTTATTAAATAACAGATAACCAAAATGTAATTTTAAGAGTTCTATACAACAATACCATCCCAGCGAGAGTCAAGTTGTATTAGCATAAAGATGCTCCATAAATGAATGTAAACTTGCCAAGCCAGATTCTCCATTCCATGGAGGAAGGAGTCCCAGAAACACTAACCAAGCTGACACTTGCTTTTTGTATCCTGGAATACTTCTTTCACAATTGCTGCCACTTTGCTTCCCCAGATACAGATAAAAAATAATTTTAAAAAATTCTCTTCCCTAACAAAGGGAACCAATATTGTAGCTCATCTCAACTTCTCCAAACATTTGGCATTTTGCATATGGACCTATTCACCTCTGCCCCAAATGTCATGCAAACTTTTAGATCCTCAGAAACAAGAAATTAATTAAATTAACCTTATTATGCCAACCACAAACTGCAAGAAAATTTAAGCCATGTAAGAAATGTACATAACTATACATAACCACAAAGAGTTAACACAGGGAGTAAACTGAACATAAAGGGAAAGGCTACAAGAAGATTTAAAGTAGTAATAGATCCCAGTGTCTAAATCACTGCAATCAATAATTCCTAAATAACATTTGCTACAGAGCTTACATTCATTGTGAGCCATATTTACATATAACAACCTTGAATTTAATTTTATTTGAAGACAGTGAAAAAACATGACTTGCTTTGAAATGAGCACACAAAACACAATAAAGACAAAAATGCTGGATGTACCTTGTATTTGGTCATGGTGCTAAAATGGTTGTTCCTGAAGAACACACAAAGTTCTCCCTCCTGGACAGCTGAAGTCAACTCACACAGTCCATGGTATGTCAATTGTGTAGCTGTGTTGTTTAGGAACTGCTCAGCTACAAACCCTACAAAAGCAACACATACTGTCACGTGTGTCTATTACACACTTGCTAATGTAAAACCTGGTAACAATAGTAGTATTTTTCCCATCTCCCCCCTACATCCCCATATTGCCACAAGCCTTAGGGAACACATTCAGAGAGGGGACAAAGTTTCAAAGTCCTAAAACCACAGCATTGCAAACAAACCTTCCCAAGTTCAGAAATGCTATATCCGCTTCTAATATTACTCATGTTTTTCATTGTTGTAAGGGAGTATATAATTCATATTCTAATTATAGGAGAAGTTGAAATCTGAATGCTACCACAACAGGGGAAGCTCTTGCCAGCTTTTGAAAAAGTATATTGAATAGATCAAGAGAATGCATGAGAGAAGTTGAGAAGACAAGCCCAGTGCTGTGTGCCTGCCTGGGGAAAGCAGCTCAGCACACAGAACTTTTCCCACTTGTATCTCTACTCAGCATGACCCACATGGAAAATATGTAACTCAGATTTGGCAGAGCACATACTTTGATAAAATACAGAAAAGCACTACCTACCTTCGCTAACCAGTTCACTGTTTTCTGACTGTTTACAAGAAATGATCTTCTCCACCAGCTGATTGTAACTGCAGTTACCAACTGCTTTTACTATGTCAGCAACCTGCAGCAGGAAGGAATAACATGGAGAATTTACCTTTGAGATGAGCAGAACACAACTGCAAGCCAGTGGCAATTATTAATAAGACAATCAGAATTCAATAAAGAGAGGATGTTACCCCCTTAAAAAACCTAGGCCAAAACATTTTAGGCCCAGAGTGTTACACATTTTGCTATCTCAGATCCTATTTTAAATCCTTCAGTTAACCCTTAGCATCAAAAGCTAAGGCACAAGGAGAACATGACATGAGCTGGATCAGCTGGGCCAGGGTAAGAGAACAGCAACTCTCACCAACAAGGCATGAACAGAAAAACTCTTAGGCATTATTATTCCAGCAAAACGCACCAGCTTCCCCCTAAGTAAACAATACCACTTTATTGTTTATTAAATAGTATAATTAAAAAGAAATTACATGTTTGCTAAAGATGCAGTTCTCTCCAACCAGTTCCACCATCCTCATTTCTCAATAGCAGTGACTAATAAATCAGAATTAAAAAAAGGAGGAAAGTAACTTTATATTCCTTCCAAGTGTTCTCTAATAAGATTTCAAAAATGATGACTGGGACACCATATCTGGGGCAACTTGCTACTTCCCCCTCAGAAAAACAATTCTCCTTTAGAGAGTCATAGAAGGCTTTTAAAGTAGTTTGACTATAGACCCAGGTTCTGCAAAGCTCTTGCACTAAAAAACACACAGTCTGTATTCACTTCTCAATTTTTCTGACTAGATTTAAAAAATCCATTACCGTATTCATTATTGAGTTGTTAAAAGTTGGAAATACCTTCCCTCCCACCAATAACATCCAGAATAACTTTTTTTTAAATAATTGAAACAGAGTAAGTTACCTGAGGGTCCACTAACCATCCATGGTACAAGGGGATATCAAGAAGATCAAACACTATGCATTCAGGTGTGTATTCAAAGACTCGGACCCCTGTGAATTTCACATTGACATCCAGACCCGTCTGCAACTTATGCAGAATTGCCATTGCATCACTCATATTCTGACAACAGAAAGGAAAAAAAGAACAGATGACCCAATAGAGATTAGTATACTTGGCAGTTATTCTTGTAACCCTTCATCATTTAGTACTCATCAACTCAACATTTCAAAATAAAAAAAAAATTTAAAAGGATAAATTACCTAAACAAATGTTTCAATGTACATTCAAGTTAAACATGGTGCCAGAAGATATATCAAATATAAGAATCTCCCTCTAATCACCTCTACCTGATTGTTTCTCCTTTTACACCCATAAACTAGTTTTAAGCAGTTCTGATTGCTTTTAGGTCTATTTCCCAAAGCCACAAGCCAGATGTTTGCAGGAAAACTGAATTATAAGGGAATCTTCAAGGGACTTTTCTTGAGGTTTCTTCTCCCCTTTTAAGCCTTCCCTTACAAGTCAGGCTGAAGTACATAATGAGTGAACAATAAGACCTACACAGACTCACTTGCCAACTCTAATTTCAAGGTTCAGTACTAAGAATCTTAATTGTTCACCACTTTTTTTTCTTTAATAAAAAAAAAATTGCTATCTTATTTTGGGCATACCTTTATATGGCCTGCAGATTCTACTGTAGAAACAAGTCATGAAAGTAGCACTTATTATAGTAGTGATCCCAATGGAATCCTAAGGAGAATTATCAAGTTGTGAAGTTCCATTCACAGAAAGGAAAGGTGAGCCAAAGAAAATGTGCTTTGAGAGACAGTTATCTTGAACCAATAGATAAAAAATATCCCTGACATGCAGGAAAAAGAATTTTCCCCTAAGTGAGAAAAGCCCACAAAGAGTATGGTGAGAAAGTCTGTGCAAAATATTTGGGGAAACTGAGGCACTTCTTTTGTTTGTTTTGGGGTTTTTGGGTTTTGCAACATTCGGTTGTTTAAGAGGAATTCAGGCTTACATCAATGGGAAAAAACCATGACAAAGACCAGAAATACAGATTGGACAGGAGATGGAGACAGCAAAGATTCACAGACTAAAACCACTGATGGTTAAAGACAGTTGCTTCTGTTGTCTTCTGATCAGAATCTGCACTTGAGCATGGCTGCTATAAATGAGTGTTTTAATGCCTGCAGCCCTTTAACTGCACTGTTCTGTCAAGCTTCCGTGACCAGGAAAGGAACAGTGTTAATCCCTTTTGCTTCATCTTACTGACAACTTTGTTATGTCACAAGGTTTAGAATTCAGCAAGATTTTGAAGTTATTCTCAAGATCGACTTCAACTTTTATGTTTTTATTATTTTAAAAGCAAACCAAACCACCCCAGAGAAGTGCATATCATTAGTAGGGACCAGATATCAAACATAAAAACCTCTCCGAGATGTTTTGAAAGAAATGTTGCCAAAATCTTACTCTGCAAACTGAATAAGAAGTCCAGAGTAAGTCAGCATTAGCTGTTCACAAATTCAGATCATACATCTACAGACAATCGCTGCATTGATTTTTTAATGTTTACTTTGCAAACAAAGCAGGATTACATCAAACGGACCAGAAAACCACAGAAGTTTCTCACTACAATTGCAACATTATCACTTCTACTTTAGCTATTTCCACACCTTCAAAACAACTTAGAAGATTTCTACAAGAGAAGGCTTCTTTGAAATTACACAGTTAAAAGCTTAAGGTATGTGACATTTATGTAACAANATAAATAGTGGCCAGGGCAAATAATATTGTCTGCCATAACATGGCATCAACCTCTTTTTGTCCATCACAATTAAGAACACAGATCTCTCTCACTCAGTTTACATCCTCAGAGAAACTCTGGCAGGCACAACAGAACAGAACAACTGAAGGAGAAGACTCCAAAAAGCAACCACCCTGTTACATACATTTATTAGTACCTTTGTGTTACAGTTCTTCAATAAAACCCATTTCACTTCATTATGCTCATAGCATGGGGAAAAAACCCCAACGTGTCTTGTTTAATAGATACTGAGTTTTTCTTCACTAATAGCACATATATAAAACCATTATTCTACATCAAGTGCAGAAAAAAACCCCTACAAACAACAGTCTGTGTGCTTCTGGTTTTTAACAAGGCAACAAATCCTAGGTGAGAAACATAGTTTTAGTTTCCTCAAACATAAGCAACTGTGTTTCAGGAGCAGCTCCTTACCTGCTCATAATTAAGTCGCTGAATTTCAGATATCTCTTTAGGTTTTGCATCAAGAATGTAATCTCCTAAAAGAAAGCAAAAATGAAATTCAATTTATTCCACAGTCAAAGCTTCAACATTTCTATGAAAATTTTTGACTGAAGCTGACTGATAATAAATACCACAACTGAAGTTTTCTACTGAATTAATGAGATCACATTGTTTTATAACCTGAATTATAATTATGGAGTAAAATATGAATATAAAAAACTTAATAAGATCATATTAAGAAATAAAATTCAAATGGCCAACATTGTTACTAAAGCAACATTTCATAATCTCTTGGGGCATCATACCAATCTCTTCATTATTCAAAAACTGACCTCCCTCTGTGCCTCAGCTTAAAATATTACTAAAAGGTCAAACTGCTCACAGTAAGGTATGTAATTCTGTACACAATTTAAAAAGGCAACCACTTATCCTGACTGACACTGCGAATGTTTTGCCATGTTTTATACACCAGTAATTGTTTAAAACTTGTTGTGCTGGTTTTGACTGGAGTACAGTTAACTTTCTTTGCAGTGGCTGCGCTTTGGCTCTGTGCTGGACACAGGGCTGATAACACAGAGATGTTTTTGTTATTGCTCAGCAGGGGTCACACAGAGCCAAGGCCCTTCCTGCTTTCCACAGGGCCAGGCTGCTGAGGGCTGGGGGTGCACAGGAGGCTGGGAGGAGGCACAGCCAGGACAGGTGACCTCACTGACCACAGGGATGTTCCAGACCACAGGACATCATGCCCAGTGTAAGAAGAGGGGGAAGAAGGAAGGAAGAGGGAACACTTGGAGTGATGGTGTTTTTCTTCCCAAGTCACCACGTGTGACAGGGTGCTGCTCTCCTGGGGATGGCTGAACACTTGCCTGCCCGTGGGAAGCAGTGAATTAATTCCCTGTTTTGCTCTGCTTTCCCTATACTGAGTCTTTAACTCAACCCACAGGTTTTCTGGCTTTTACCCTCCCCGTTCTCTACCTGATCTCACTGGTAGGGGAGTGAGCAAGGGGCTGCCTGGGCTTAAACCACAACACTTGTACTCCACCTTCGTCTACAACACAAAGGTAACAAATTAGTTAATAGTTAATCAACACACTGAGGTTCAATATTTATAACATCTTTAGAGACTAGTATCCACTTTCCAGATTTTATTTCAATGTTTTTGTACTTATTCCTTTGCTTCATTACTAAACTCAGAAAAATATCCTTATAGGTTTCCTGATTTATATTTTTTCAACTTGAAAGTGGTTGAAGGCTGTTTTGTTGGTTTTGGCTGTTTTTTATAAGCTGTAGAAGAACTGTAACTGCTAATCTGGTTTAGTGAACAGGAACCTAAATAATTTGAACACAATTTTATTTTCAATTATTCAATTTAGTAAAATAATTCCAGAAGCTAAAATATGCCTTCAAGAAAGAATACACATCTAGACAACCAGAATTATGTAGTGACTTCAGACAATGTTGTGTCATCAATGCAATTATAAGAAATGTTTAAACACAGGGAGCAAGATTTCTTGTTTTTTTGGGAAAATTATGTAGGTAACTTTTTTCTTCAACCAGAAGAGTCAGCAGCTTGCTTCTGAAAAAAACCAAGCTATGTTCTTTACAAGGAAAAAAAGAAAGAAAATATAGTAAGGGCTTTTCTCTCCTGCTTAAGAAAAATCAAACCCAGTCTATTAAGCTCAAACGTTTTATATTAGTCAGGCTACAAGGGAAGGAAAAGTGGTACATACAGCTTAAGTACTATCACAACTGCACTTTTAACACCTGGATCATCAGGGGTATTAAAGTTCCAGCCCTGTCAGATACAAAGAGCTGCAGTTTTGCTGAACACTGAATATGATACCAGAGTAGTGCCTGCAAATGAGACCCCAATCACTGTGAGGACTACATTAATTTTTTCTTGTTATTTTAATTGGATCATACTTCCAAAGATTAAAGTTATTATAGACAATAAAAGACAGAGTTGACTTACTACATTCTGTCAACTATAATAAAACAACACTGTAAGAGACATGAATAATTTTAAATCTGTCAATGTGTTGGTGCACTTAAGCCATACCAACAGAATCCACTAGACCAATCACTTTGGAAAACAGTGCAGAAAACAGTTAAGGAAAAGCATGAGTAACTGAATTCTCTAAGTAGTTTCCTTGAATCAAATAAAAAGCTGAATAAAATATTAAATAAATAAAACAGTTCTATCCACTAGAAAGTACAACATACAAGTGAAAGTGATTTATTCCAATTACTAACCTAAGTATTCCATCAGCTGTTCAGCCGTTATGATTTCCATCATTGGTGGCAGTTTAATCTGTCAAAGGAAAAGTATATTCTCTTTAAACACCAAAACACTACAATTTAAAAAGCACAGTATTTTTATACAGAAGACTTCTGATTACAATTCCCTCACCAGTTTATAAGGCCATTAGCATACTGGACCTTTACTAACACCAGCCACAAGACGAGATTAAAAAGGCATTTTGGTTTTTAGAGAAACCACATGCACACAGCACTTTCTCCCACATCTCTGCACAATGCTCCCTTCTCCCTCCAAGACATTTCTCCAGCATCCCCCTCCACTTCACAGGAGCTCACACCACTCACTGCAGTGGCTCAACTACAAGCACTCAGCATTAACAGACTGGGAACTGTTATGAAAACTTCATCTTCCTTAAGTCTTTGACTCCCTACCTTCATTAAAATTCTTAACTGAGTTCTAGCTCAAAAAGTTCCTGTGTACAGACAAAGTCTGTAAAAGATCCAGTGTCATAGCTGCTGGGACAGGGAAGCCAAAGACTTGTGCAGGTACAAGGAAATGACCTCCCAGCCTCTCATCCAATGTTCACATTGCAAGGGTTTGGTTTAACTCCACAAAGAGCAGACCAGACACACAGAACTCTGTGGTGAAGATTCCATTCCCCTCTTCCCTGATCTATTCCCACCATCATCACTTGCTAAATCCAACCACCTTGGAAGAGCTAAAAGTTTCCTGCAGCCTCATCTCTTCCAGCATCCTGGGTAAACATTTTGGTTTAACACTTTCATTTACTGCATGAAGAAATGCAACAGCCAAAGCACAAACACATACAAGGACATGCTTCTGGCAATCTGAAGAAATACCACAGGAGGATACAGACTTTGAACACAGTGCAGTCAAATTTTCTCTGCATAAATGAAAAATCTCATTTTTCTAGAGTTGGGGGTTGGTTCGTCTGGGGGGTTGATTTTTAAGCTCTCTTCAGCTTTTGATTTTCTCATCCTATCACCCTCCAACATCTTGCCATTCAAAGTTTAGAAAAGGTATTTCTTATATCGGAAATTTTTTTAATCAAGTTCCTCAATACTGATCACTGCTCTCCTTGACACATATAGAAAAACATGATGTGAGACTGTTAACTCATGTTTGAGATTTAATAGGTTCCACCAACTTTTCTGGTTGTGGAGAAGAAGTAAGAGGTAGAAAGCCAGGAAATGGAGGAGTAACATACATAAAGCCTTTGATTCAGCACCCTAAACTCAAATATACAGTATAGGAACACATTACTTTGTTCACATGGTGATGGAGAGAGTTTTCAGTATGAAAACTGAGCTATTTTAATAACTTTGCAGGGAAAATGAGGTGTGATTGGTAAGACAGATACATCTGTCTTATCAATTTTAATTATATTTGACAAAAGGTAAATGTGTTAAATAGATGAATTCACAAGAAGTTTCATTAAATTTGGAAGAAGAAAGAGACCCAAGTTAATACAGCTTTGTTATTTATACTCTAAGAAACATGTCCCTACTTGGGTTAGAGTTGACATATGCCACACATTGATCAATCCAGAGATGGTGGGCATATAAAGAAGCTGGTAGCACTGGGATCTGGGAAAGGAATTAAAGAAGAAAAACCAGGCATGCATGCATAGGCACATGGTTTTTTGAAAATATTAAATGAATGACAACTGATTGTAACTTATAGAACTTAACTCTTCCCAAAACTAATGCTCAATAGGCTAAATGCTTTCATACTTTTTGATCCTGTTCACAATATTCATACTGAGTATTCACATAAATATAGTTTATTGACCCATGTAAACAATAGGACTAAAAGTTCAAAAAGCTGCTTCTTAAACTTTCAGTTGGGACTGGCAGCATTCAAGTCTTAGCAAACACTGGCTGTGCACATCCCTGAGTCAGGGCTCACCACAGCTCCTAAAGCACAGAACAGCATCACCCCACCAGCCCTGTCTGAAGTGCCACAGCACAGATGTGCCAGCACAATATGAAGGAAAATTAGCACTGCTCCCTCAGCTATTAACTGGGCTCCTTGATGATTCTTTCAGGACTGAAGTTAGCTTTTTTTATTATTTATTTAAACCATTTGTATCAGCTCAGCCAGCATAGCTTGGGGGTTTCTGCTCTGCACCACATCTGGAATCTCTAGAAGCATGCACTGACATGACAAACACCAACACTAAAGCACAGTTACATGGCTTACCTATATTTGAGCTCTGTGTACAAACAGCACAAAATATTATTTGTATCACTGGTTAACAAATGGAACTTTCCCTCACAACTGTAAAGCTAACCATTTTTTTTTTTTACTGCAGAAAAAGCAAAGTGGTTTTAGGATCTCTCAAAGCTGAATATTTTAGCAAGCTACATGTCAAAATTAACTGCTTGATTAAAGGCTAAGCAAAATTAATTGGTTGCTTCATGGCATAATTTTAGGGCTGGCATGTGTAGTGGAACCTTGATCACACCTTTAAAGTGGGCTAATGGGGTTCCAACACAATTCTAAGTACTTGTGAACAGAGCTGATTTAAGGATATAGAGAGAACATGACATTTCCCAGCTATTCAGAGCTTCACTGCAAGCACTTAAGTGACAGGAAATGTACAGTGAATAGGAAATGGGAGAGAAATGTACAGTGAATAGGAAATGGGAGAGAAAAATACCTTAGAACTTAAGGGAGAGCAAAACATCATATAGAACCACAGTCATTATCCAGATAAATCAACAGAAGGAAACAATGTAAGCAACAGTAGTAGAAGGTGCTGTTGTCCATTATTAGTCTATTATTTTGAGGGACACATTTTCTCAATAGGTTTCAATGTTTAGTTGCTAGATTCTACATCAATTCCACATTTTAGGCAAAATGCATTTCCTCAACTNGCCTTGGTCCCCCGGGAGCGGGCACAGCTCCAGGCCGTGATCCGCGGGCTCAGCTGTCCCACAGGTGCCGGAGGAAGGGAGGAGGAAGGGAGGAGGAAGGGAGGCTGCCAAGGCCCGCCGAGCCGGGCCGAGCAATCTGTGCAAACTGCGGCCATCCGGCCGGGCAGCGCAGCGACAGGGCCGGCACAGGAGGTGTGAGGGGCCCGTGCCAGCCCTCAGAGCACGCACCGCCACTGCGGCCTCGGACAGACCGAGACCTGCAGGGGCCTGCTGCGCTCGGCTCCGCTGAAAAAGGACATTTTTGTGAAAAACTGACACTAAGAAGGGCTAACTAGAATTTTTTACTCTACCTCTTCGCTGCACATCAGTTTGGATACATCTAAGCAAGAAAATGGTTATATAACGTTTACTTACATAATTGTTATGATACCTAAATAGGTAATTCATAGTGTTCTAAAACTTACCAGACTTTCAGTAGAACTAGGTGTGTAGAGAACATAGCTCCTTCCATTTGTTGAGAGGATTAGAACATTAAAAAAACTTTCAGAGACATTTTCAGATATGCGACTGGCATTGTTCTCGTATGTAAAGACAAGATATTCCATATGCATGCACCTCTCAAGGCAATATTAATATTATTTATATTTAAATTGTATAATGTTTTCCCTTTGCTTATTTTATGTTTCAAAATCTTCCCTGGACATTTCACGTACGTCATTTCTGTGCAACACGTTAAGGTTCACAGAGTTCTTCAGCTGCAAGACATCACATCCTACCTAAGAAACACAGAGCAGAAGTACATGGCATCCTCACGATTGCCACATTCCTCCCCGCCCCAAATTACATTTAATGAAATGCCAGAAGTTATCAGAAAGTGTTGCATGAACTACATCTAACAAAGATCACAAAAGGCACTTAGAAAAGCCAACTTTGCATTGCTAAACTTAACCACACAGTAAGTCATAGGCCTGAGCAAAACCAGCAATTCCAGATTTAAATAAGCTGAAAACCAGTGTGCTACACTACTCTACATCAGAGGACACAACTCATGCTCGTACATACATTTGAAAATGTTTATTTCAATCTCTACTTCTGCTTCATTTCCATCACACAAGTCTAAGTGGTTACAACACTGTTTTGCACAACAGCTGTTCTGCACAACAGCTACTTTTCCAAGTAGATACCACAGTGCTTTTGTTTTTCTTAGAACAACATTTCTGTAACGCTCCTGTGGCAAAATCTCCTTGGCTCTCCCTCCCACAGGCTAAACTGCAAGTTACACTTAGACAGGCAGACTGCAAAAACACTTCAAAAGAAAAGTAATTTCATAATTTTAATATTTAAAACACAGCTCCTGCAATCTGCCACCTCAAAGTTTTATGTATCCTTTGAAAGTAGTGGATAAAAGAGAGGTAGCAGTTTTATCACAAGCTTTATCACAAGTTCCAAAACCTGGTACTTTCAAAATGGAATTTGAACAGTCACAGTGGGTGCTACTATTTCAGAATTTCCAAAACCCCAACTGCCAAACCAGCACTACACTTAAGCTGGCTGAGACCAGATCTATCCACAGGATGACCAGAACTCTCAACCCTGTCAGGACAGAGTTCTGAGAAGGAAAGATGATGGCTGATACAGGGAACAGAACCCAAAGCATAACTGTTTAAGTTCTTATTCCCTGTTGTGACTCTCTTTTCCCTCCTCCTCTCTTTCTTATGCCCTTTTTCCCAAATACGTGCAGCCTCTTTTCACCTAATATGCACGATGGTATTCTCACACTACTTTTGTCTATTTTCATCTTTCGGTCTGCCTTCTTGTTCCCAAATTATAATTACTTGACCCAATCTAGTGTTCATCTTGGCTCAGGAGGAGTGAGAAGGTGGATGTCTATCCTCAGCCTTCATATGTAGCAAGCTACTGTCAGTGATGTACAGATGAGCTGCCACCCCAACCACTGTCAGCATGGTTCCTGACTATGAACTGGGGAAAAGAAAGGCCAATTTGTAAAGGCAGTAATTAGGAAAATCAATTACAAGCTACTACGATATATAACCAACTAACATGAAAATCCTCAAGCCTATAAATAATAACTCGTGATGACAGTTTCACCAGTTTAGCTGCTTGTCTGCAACTCATGTAAATTCTGCTGAGGTTTCACATAGACAGAAGTATAGAAAACTCCCTGTAATCTGAGCAATAAGAAACAGTGGGGCACTCCCAAGGGGTATTTTAGTTTTTGCCTATTTATAAAACCAGCTATTACCTTAATTCTCACTAATGTAATGTTTGATCCCAGCAGAATGTCAGTTAAAATTCTGGTTGGAGAGCAGCAGCAGAGGGAAAAGGAAGAATGTTAAAGAACAAAACCTCCAAAAACTTGAATTCAAGCAACACGACCAATGCTGTCCCATTTACATCCTTTATGAAATCAATGATTAAAAAGGAAGATCCTGTAACTAGCAGTTTCCTTTAAAATGCCACCACACAAAATGATAAGGAATGGCAAGTTTTTCAAGTCATCCCCAGATGCTAAAGAGGGAGCACAGAAAGCAAGTGTTCCAGACTGAAGCCTGTGACAACATTCACACCCTCTTGAGGATAGCAGAACCTACACAAGGCAATACCTTGAAGTCACACACAACTTCCCTCTACTGCTTTTCCTGATGCTTAAGTAGCAACATCACTGTACCCAGAGTTCCTCCTGATATCTGAGCTATTCTGCTGAGAAAAATGTGTAGAAATTGTAACTCAACCAACAGCATTGATCTTCTGCAGTTAGCTGCATCTAAACAAATTTCTTCCCATAACATATTTCCATTTTGACCTTTTCCTAGGTCACCTGTCACACTGTGAACAACCTCTTCCTCTCCCAATACCAAATTTCTTCCCCTTGCTACTACAACATAAAAGCTATTCCTGTAAAGCTTTCCTATTTCAGGACTCCATTCTATCAGCTCTTCAGCCTTCCGGGGCTGAAATGCCAGCATTTCCTGAGACGTGCCCCTCATCCTTGTTTTGCAATGCACACAACCTTACAGCATTTCTCCAGCAGATACTCCTTTCACATAGACATGTTAGTAAGTACGTTATGCCTTAGATTTTAATTACTTAAAAGATTGGGAAAAAAAAGTATTTTAAGACTATGGGAAGTCCACATCTACAATGGCTATGGAGCACAAGAACCTCCAGGTCTCAAAGCTGTACTTGATCACTACCCGATTTATTAATTAATTTAAATACAATCTATACTGCACAACTGTATGAATGTGTCCCTATTACTCAGGCAGTTATTTGTACAAAAGCATATTTTGTACAATTCTGCATTTTGTACAACTCCACAGACACTTTATTATATGAAACTAACCTATTTTCCAAAAATATCACCTATGCGCTCAGTGCTATAAACAGTAATCTTCACTTACTAGAAACCTGTATACATCTGAACACTACTATATATTATATTTTGTTCAGGTTAATAGATAATTTTATTTCTGTTTTAAGACAACAACGAAGTAAATCTAAGATTTATGTAGCAGCATCTACGGAGTATATTGGCAACATACTGAACAGTAGTGTTTATTTTCCAAGTTCTATATGTGAGACATGTGCTTAACAGCAGAAATAAGCCTGTGTATTTCTTGAAAGAAACACAGAACGGTTTGGGTTAAAAAAGACCTGCAAGACCATCAAATTCCAATCCCTCTACCGTGGTCTTTTACAAGATCACGTTGACCAGAGACCCATCCCAACCCGGCCTTGGACACTGGCAGGGATGGGGCATCCACAGGTTCCCTGGGCAACCTGTGCCAGTGCCTCATCACCCTCATGGGGAAGAATCTTTTCCTTGTATCTAAACTTGCCCTCTGCTAGTTTCAAGCCATTCCCCCTTGTCCTATGGCCACATGCCCTTGTCAGAAGTTCCTCTCCAGCGTTCTGCGATAACGTCCTTGTCACAAACAGCACAAACTTCCCGCGGTGCCCTGACGCCGCGCGGGCTCAGGAGCCCCGAACGCCGCCGGCGCCACACGAGGAGCCCCCGCCGCTGCCCGAGCGGCACCGCCCGCCCGCC